>OU342743.1:274359354-274579188 GCA_910589775.1 Avena eriantha
TATGCCAATGTCGGAGCTCAAGACCATACCAATTACATGGCCATTTGCCGTATGGTGCTTGGATATGGTTGGCTCGTTTAAACCAGCAAGAGGGAACATGACCCACATCTTGGTCATGGTTGACAAATTTACGAAATGGATTGAAGTGAAGCCAATAAGAAAATGTGATGGAGCTACTGCCGTAACATTCCTCAAAGACATCATCTTGAGATAGGGTTATCCTCACAGTATCATAACAGATAATGGCACAAATTTTGCTGAAGGAGCATTTGCACGTTTCTGCCAAGATAAGAAGATCTGGCTAGACATTGCCTCGGTAGCCCACCCCGCATCGAACGGGCAAGTGGAGAGATCCAACGGATTAGTGCTATCCAGGATAAAACCCCGGCTCATTGAGCCGCTGCAAAGATCAGCGGGGTGCTAGATAGAAGAACTACTAGCGGTACTGTGGAGTTTAAGAACAACTCCAAATCGATCAATGGGTTATACGCCATTCTTTCTGGTATATGGGGCAGAGGCTGTATTACCAGCCGACATAGAGCATGACTCGCCTAGGGTCACCCAATACACAGAAGCCGAAGTGCAAGAAGCCCGGCAAAATGATGTTGATCTGCTGGAAGAAGTGAGAGAATTGGCATTGCCCAGATCCGCCATATATTAGCAAAATCTCCGACGCTATCATAGCCCAAAAGTAAACCCCTGAATTTTCCGGGAAGGTGATCTGGTACTCCGGTTGGTACAACGTACCGCTAGCATGCATAAATTATCCCCCCATGGGAAGGGCCATTCATTGTGAGCAAAGCATTGCACAATGATTCTTATTATCTTATCGATGCAAAACCACAGGAGAAGAACAAGGTGGACAGGTCCGGCGAGGAATCCAAGCGTCCATGTAATGTAGCTCTACTTCGTCCTTTCTACACTTAGCAGAGAAGTGTATGTATCCGAGTCTCTCATATGTCGGTGTGTATGCTGGCAATGAGCCTATCAATGAAATCCTTGGCACCTCGAGCAGTAACTCGGGGACTGCCTTAATAATATTGGTTGTCTTTTGTATCTATTATTTATATGTCGGCTGGCATAAGTTGCTTCTACTTAAGCCGGATTAGTAGTGTGTGGGCACCAAAAACCTAACTCTTTGACTTGCTGCTGTCCAACAAGATTTGGCTTCATGGCAAGCAAGAGAACAAGTTTGGAATTGCGTAGCACATGAAAAACGACTAAGGAAAGAAACTTAATCGAGCCGACGTTTGTTTTTGGACTAACCTTGTGCTTACTTCAAATTTATTACGCTGAATTATTTTGAGCTAATCCTAAAGTTTCCAAGTATTGTTAAGTCAATTTTTTAAACTCGGACTCGTAAGTCATAAAACCAAACCAAGGTGGACACGAGCCGAGCCAAGAAATTGGAGAAACAAGAAAATGAAACTCGGGGACTACGCCCAAGTTAATCCGGCATAAAAACTTAGTAGCAAAATATAACTGCTGTGCTTAATACAATTGCACCCGGCATACCGAGGATCTGATAAAATTTAAAAGTTTTTTTTCGCTCAAGGAGCAGCAGGAGGAAGTAATTCGGCGCCAGCAGGTGCAGCTCCAGCTTCGGCGTTAGTGTCATCTTCATTTTCCTCGACGTCCGAGGCGTCGTCCCCTTCGTCCTCACCCGAACCATCTTCGGCATTTTCGTCGTCGGCGACGCCAATGAAGCTGGGACCCTCATTCCATTGATGAATGGGGGCATACTCAATGAGCCTATGGGCGCAAGCCTTGCGCCGAGCAATCCACTCCGGGTCGCTGGACCATCTGGATCCGGTGCGCATGCGCGCAAGGAGGTTGATGTCGATTTTCTCATACCACGTAAGAACGTAGTGGAGAACGATTTCAGCCCCGGCGCGTCCAGCAGATTCCCTCCAAAGGTCGAGCTGGGTCTCGCATTCCATTAACTTGTCGACGAGCGTTGCGGTCCCCTCCGGAGTATCTTCATCAGGCCAAAAGGCGTTGAAGATCAGGATTGCCACATCAAGGATATCCTTGCCATAATTCTTCACAATTTCCACGCGAGAAGACAGACTGACCAGCAGGTCCTCCATGTCATAAGGAATTTCACTAGCGTCAGGAGCAATGGGGGTACCCCTCTCCTGGCGGAACTTGGCAACAACAGTGGTTGCAATGGCATTGCCCTCTGGAAATTTGCCTGAAAACAAGACAAGTGAAGCAAGTAAGGAAAAGACATGTGAAGCAACCCGGAGAAGTTAATGCCGGATGAAGAAAAAGAACTTACGTGAAATATGGCTGTGGATCCGGGTCAGCTCCTTGGTACAGTCATCACACCTTTTGCGGAGTTGCACAAGTTCAATGTTCGCCGACTCAAGCTTTATGTCGGCCTCCTTGATAAGTTCTTGGCCCTTGGCGATCTGGAGGTTGAGGCGCTCTCTTTCTTCAGTAAAGTCTTGGCATGCCTTCTCCATTTCGGATTTGTGCTGCGCCTTAAGCTTCTTCATATCTGCCTTAAGCTGGGCAATTACTTCATCTTTGGTCCGGAGGAGGGCAAGCTCGTCGTCTTTCTTCTTAAGTTTAGCTTGATGCTGCCCTGCTTGTTCGAGAAAATGTAGCATCATGTCAGGCACAGGCACACTATCTTCAAGAGAGGCTGAAATAGTTTGTTGACCCGACAAAGCCGAGGTATGAATATTTGCCGAGCCAAGGAGAAAAGGAGATAGAAAGCACAGCAGGGAGGAGCAAGATTAACTTACCCTTTATCTGGTCTAAGTTTTTCCTCATGAGGATATTCTCAGCCTCCATACCAACTACAAAATCCGAATGCAGAATTAGTTCAGCGGAAGAAGACGAAGAGAAATAGAAAATTGCCAAGGAGAAAACTTACCCCTTTTGTCATGATCGGCGAGAAGTGCGGTATGTTTTGCACGCAGCATCTTGTGAGTATCTAGGAGATGCTGAAACTCAGCGCTCTGGCGATTAGTGGTCACCTAAAAAAAGTACAAAATAATAGCTTAGTCTTGTGCATATTCGAAGTGTACAAAACCCGGGCCAAGTGGAACTTAACCCGGCTCTAGGTGTGTGCATATTCGAAGTGTACAAAATCCGGGCCAAGTGGAACTTAACCCGGCTCTAGGTGTGTGCATATTCGAAGTGTACAAAATCCGGGCCAAGTGGAACTTAACCGGGCTCTAGGTGTGTGCATATTCGAAGTGTAAAAAATCCGGGCCAAGTGGAACTTAACCCGGCTCTAGGTGTGTGCATATTCGAAGTGTACAAGATCCGGGCCAAGTGGAACTTAACCCGGCTCTAGGTGTGTGCATATTCGAAGTGTACAAAATCCGGGCCAAGTGGAACTTAACCCGGCTCTAGGTGTGTGCATATTCGAAGTGTACAAAATCCGGGCCAAGTGGAACTTAACCGGGCTCTAGGTGTGTGCATATTCGAAGTGTTAAAAATCCGGGCCAAGTGGAACTTAACCCGGCTCTAGGTGTGTGCATATTCGAAGTGTACAAGATCCGGGCCAAGTGGAACTTAACCCGGCTCTAGGTGTGTGCATATTCGAAGTGTACAAAATCCGGGCCAAGTGGAACTTAACCCGACTCTAGGCGTGTGCATATTCGAAGTGTACAAGATCCGGGCCAAGTGGAACTTAACCCGGCTCTAGGTGTGTGCATATTCGAAGTGTACAAGATCCGGCCCAAGTGGAACTTAACCCGGCTCTAGGTGTGTGCGTATTCAAAGTTATGAAGGAGCTACGTTAATTCTCTAAGGACAATCCGGCTGAGTAACGAATTACTCCCCAGGAGGCTCGAGGACTAATGGTTATATCACTAATATTTTCTACATGCTAAGGAAAAGGTGAAATAATGCACCTCCATCATCCGACCTGCAAGGTTAATTGCCTTGACAGTGGTATTCATCTGGGCAGCAAATTCGGCGGGACCGAACTTCTCTGGGAGATCGTCATTATGGACGAACTCTGCCTTGTTCTAGTTGTTCACAAACTCGATCAAGGTCGGAGGATATCGTTCGCCACTGAGCATGTGGGGTGCAACTAGACCCTTAGTATGAGCTTCCGTCCTCTCATCCTGGGCAAGGGCCGGACTGGTGTGCAAAACAAGTTGCACATCAGCTGGCTCGGCAGGGGCGTCCTTCGGCGGTGGAGTCTTTTTTGTGAGCATGGACGCAAGTGTGCGCTGTCCAGTCTCGATGGACGTTGCCCTGGCGGCGTTAGGAGCCTTTTTGCCCTTAGGCTGCTGCTGAGAAGTTGAAGTGGCTATAGCGGATTTGCCCTTGGGAGCTGCCTTGGTGCTGCTGGTGTCTTCTCGCCGAGCCTTGGAAGACTCGGACGAGGCGGAGGGGCTTGGTGCCTTTGTTGTAGCTGCTAGTGCTGGAGCCGACGATGGTGCGGGTGCTGTTTTTTGTTTTGGCGGAGGTACAGTGGGTATCTCGAACGAAGCTGGTTGCGGCGGAGCCAAAGTGGTGGTTGCTGCTGCCTCGGCAGAGCCAGTTTCCCCCGCTCCGAGGTTGCCCTCCTCTTGACGAGGTGGGTTGGAACCCGGAGCAGCCGCTGAACCCTCTTGAATGGGGCTCAACGGGCGTGAATCGTCGCCACGAGGGGGAGAAGGGCTATGTCAGAGCGGTGAAGCAATACCAGATCCACTCTAGCGGACCTCCACCATGGCCCGCCGAATCAAATCATAAATGATGAGAAACTATAACAAAGGAAGAACAAATAAATAGCAAAGGGAGAAGTGGCTTACTCATCTGAGGTCAGAGGCTCTTTGGGCTTCCGAGCCCTCCGGGCTGTGGCCTTGGTTGCAGGCTTGGTGGCAGTTTTGTCCGCGGACTTCTTTTGCCTTTTATCTAGCTGAGAAGGTCCGAAGGAAGATGCAAATGCAGCTCCCCTCTTCTTCTTCGATGCATCCGGTACAGGCTCACCCACGGCAAGGGGAGGATCTTCATGGATCTGCCCACCGGGGTTAGCTAATGCCGGAAAAGCATAAGAAAGGGGGACAGCATCAAATGCCTCCATCACCTCAACATCCGAATCATCTTCCTCGCCGGACCAATCTCTAATGGAAGAGAGTTTACCGGTGGGTCGCTTGGTCGCATCAGCCATCGGCAGGAACATCTCCTGATCCGGTTCCTCCTTGTCCGAATTATCGCGATTGGGCGCCCATTTGAGAGAAGGCTCGGTGCCATCCTCAATGGTTTGTTGAAGAAACATCTAAGGGAAAGAAAAGGCAACAGGATTAAACCTACGACAAAGACTGACATATGATTTAATTCGGAAAAAGTTTGGCGCACCAGACTTACCGCAGGAGGAAGCCTATATCGGCTGAAATGTTCAATCCCCCACGTCCACTCAGAAGAGAAGTCCTTGTGGGTGGTGAAGAGGGCCTTGACCCGGTGGTAGATCTCGGTGTTGCTTAACTCGAACGAGGTGGTCCGGTTGGGGTCGCGGCCCCAGCTCAGATGATAGAGTTTATGCATACGTTTCTAGAGAGGGGAGATCCGGTTGTGAACAAACGTGATCATTGCGTCTTCATTGCGCAATCCCTGATCTTTTAGCTCCTGGAACCTCTTGTTGACTTGGTTCGCCAGGACAGTGGGCTTCTTGGGGACCTTGTCCCATAAATCTGGGTTAGGAGGACCCGGAGCGTAGGGGCGCAGCCGGATCAAATCTTCAGATGTGTTGTTCCGGACATAGAAGAAGGTCCGGGCCCATCCCTTCCAAGAGTCAAGCCCCGTGACTCGGGGGAAGACGGACTGCTTCTGGGGAGAGATAGACACAGCACCGAACTGCGTGAGCTGCTTGTCCTCCGAGTCAAGTTGTATGTTCGGAATCACGTTCCGGCGAAGCCCAAAGAACCGGATCCAGAGCTCCTTCATGGGCCATAGTCTGGCGTAACCCTCGATGGTGGAGGCAAAGGCGGAGAGAGACGTGATGGCATTAGCCGGAAGATGGTGCCGCTAAAGCTCATACATATTGAGCCAGTCGTGGAAAAAATCACTAACTGGGAGACCAAAGCCGCGTTGGAAGTGGGATAGAAACACCACATACTCACCCGGATTGGGTGAGGGGGCAAGCTCGGCGGAAGCGAGGCGTGCGGTGACGCCCTCCGGGAAGCGCCTGGTGCGATACAGCCAGTCCAAGTCATCCTGGCAAACCCAGGATCCGGCCCACACGCCGCGGTCGGCGTTCGCCACGTCTTCCTCCATGTCCTGCTCTGCGACGGTGAGCTCCTCCTCGGTCATCTCAAGATCACTCTCCTCACTTGTGCTAGCAGCGGTGGGAGGCAGTGGCCTGGACTGGCGAGGACCCATGGCGGAGGAGATGCGTGGAGGTGGCGGCGATGCTGGTGCACGTGGAAGCAGTGCGGCAGCGGCGCTGCTACTCAAATGTGGTGGTGGCGGCGTTGTCACTGGAGAAGAAGAGGAATAAGCAGAGGCAGAGGGGCACAGAAGTGGGGAAGGGACCCAAGGAGCGCGCCCCTCCCTTATTTATCCACTCCCTTGAGGGGTAGTGAGATCGTGTTGTGCGGGTTGGCCACACGGTGTGGCCGTGTATGACCCGGATCGACCAATCAGCAACGAGCCACATGAAGCGCCACAGGGCGTAGCGGATCCCACGACGCGAGGTTATGATACGGTTAACGAGGAGGCAGGCACGACGTGACGTGCGCTACAGTAACTTTTGACAATAACTGCGGCGGTTACTGTCGCAGGCCCTTAAAATGAGGCAAAATAATGATTAGCCTCCACGTGGGGAAGCGTACACGAGAAGGAAGAATGACCCGGATGAGTATGAGGTGACCCGGCCAGCAAGTAAAAACTTGGATTGTTCCAAGGAAAAATAAACCTATGGAATCCGGATTATGAGGTAACTCAGAGAAGGAGCAAGAGGCTCAGTAAGATTGAACCAGCTATGGCCTTAGCGGCTAAGGCAGCTAAGACCGCACCAGCTTCGGGGACTAATGTTGGGGGGATACCCCCGGATAGGGTCACGCCGGGGTATAAAGGCCTAGTTAGCCGAGGTACGACAAGGTCAAAGCAAGTGCTGGCCGGGTCACCTCAAGGCAGGCCGAATCACGGAGTAACCCGGACTAGGGGACGTCCACCTAACTAGGTCTCAACCGACTTATGACGTATGTCGGTAAGATATATCTAACTTATATGTAGGAACAGGTGTGGCCGGATCAACTAGGTACGATCCGGGTTATATCAAGCTTGTAAGAGAAGGAAGGTATCTAGCTGGTCAAAGGTGACCACTGTACGCAGAGCGTGAGCGAAGCGGACAGAGGCCAGGACCACCGAGGCATGGCCGACAAAGGTGACAATGCCTATGTCGGATGACGTAGGCGCCGCAAAGGCTCACGTAGCCTCTGCATGGTTCACGCTGGGCTAAAGTGACCCGGTCGGCTTACTATTTTGGGAAGAGGCATATTCCCTGGAATATGCCTCCACGTATGCCCTAATTGGAGACCTAGCCACCCCTATATAAGGACGGCCAGGGCCTCTGTAGAAAGGGTTGATCTCAAGTGGGTTGGTTTTTCTGGTTGTCTCCTAGAGAGTTGTGTTTGACTAGTAGTGAGAGTAAGAGAGTTCTTCTTCCTCCTCTCCCCAATACATCTCAAGGAGCACTTGTAAACCTTGGAAGTGAATCGAATACAAAGCAACTGTGTGTGGAATCACCACACTATCCCTCCCTGGATTCCCCTAGTGCATTTAGTCCCCACCTTTAGCCTATCCATGGCATCTTCCATGAAACCACCATGACAAAAAGAGCACACATGCAATGACACTGGTGGATCCATGTGTGGTCTCTAAAGAGAACACACATTTCAATGACACTGGTGGATCCATATGTGGTATGTGAAAAGAACACACATGCAATGACTCCAGTTGTTCTTAGTAAAAAAGAACACACATGCAATGATACTGGTGGATCCATATATGGTCTCTGAAGAGAACACACATGCAAAGACTCTAGCTGTGGTTAATGAGAAGAACACACATTTCAATGACACTGGTGGATCCATATGTGGTATGTGAAAAGAATAGTCATGCAATGACTCTAGTTGTTGTTAGTAAAAAGAACACACATGCAATGACCCTAGTGGATCCATGTGTGGTCTCAGAAGAGAACACACATGCAATGACTCTGGTTGTTGTTAGTAAAAAGAGCACACATGCAATGACACTGGTGGATCCATAGGTGGATTGTGAAAAGAACACACATGCAATGACACTAGTTGTTGTTAGTAAAAAGAACACGCATGCAATGACACTGGTGGATCCATGTGTGGTCTCTGAAGAGAACACGCATGCAATAACTCAAGCTGTGGTTAATAAGAAGATCAAACATTTCAATGACACTGATGGATCCATATGTGGTATGTGAAAAGAATAGTCATGAAATGACTCAAGTTGTTGTTAGTATAAAGAACACACATGCAATGACACTGGTGGATCCATGTGTGGTCTCTAAAGAGAACACACATGCAATGACTCCAGTTGTTGTATGTAAAAAGAACACACATGCAATGACACTGGTGGATCCATGTGTGGTCTCTGAAGAGAACACACATTTCAATGACACTAGTGGATCCATATGTGGTATGTGAAAAGAACACATATGCAATGACTACAGTTTTTGTTAGTAACAAGAACACACATGCAATGACACCGGTGGATCCATGTGTGGTCTCTGAAGAGAACACACATGCAATGACTCTAGCTGTGGTTAATGAGAAGAACGCATATATCAATGACACTGGTGAATCCATATGTGGTATGTCAAAATAATATTCATGCAATGACTCTGGTTGTTGTTAGTAAAAAGAGCACACATGCAATAACACTGGTGGATCCATGTGTGGTCTCTGAAGAGAACACACATGCAATGACTCTACTTGTTGTTAGTAAAAAGAGCACACATGCAATGACACTGGTGGATCCATAGGTGGATTGTGAAAAGAACACACATGCAATGACTCTGGTTGTTGTTAGTAAAAAGAACACACATGCAATGACACTGGTGGATCCATGTGTGCTCTCTGTAGAGAACAAACATTTCAATAACTCTAGCCGTGGTTAATCATAAGAACACACATTTCAATGACACTGGTGGATCCATATGTGGTATGTGAAAATAATAGTCTTGAAATGACTCCAGCTGTTGTTAGTAAAAAGAACACACATGCAATGACACTGGTGGATCCATGTGTGGTCTCTGAAGAGAACACACATTTCAATGACACGGGTGGATCCATATGTGGTATGTGAAAAGAACACACATGCAATGACTCGAGTTGTTGTTAGTAAAAAGAACACACATGCAATGAAACTAGTGGATCCATGTGTGGTCTCTGCAGAGAACACACATGCAATAACTCTAGCTGTGGTTAATAAGAAGAATAAACATTTCAATGACACTGATGGATCCATATGTGGTATGTGAAAAGAATAGTCATGAAATGACTCAAGTTGTTGTTAGTAAAAAGAACACACATGCCATGACACTGGTGGATCCATGTGTGGTCTCTGAAGAGAACACACATGCAATGACTCTGTCTATTGTTAGTAAAAACATCACACATGCAATGACACTGGTGGATCCATGTGTGGTCTCTGAAGATAACACACATGCAATGACACTGGTGGATCCATATGTGGAATGTGAAAATAACACACATGCAATGACTCCAGTTTTTGTTAGTAAAAAGAACACACATGCAATGACACTGGTGGATCCATGTGTGGTCTCTGAAGAGAACACACATTTCAGTGACATCGGTGGATCCATATGTGGTATGTGGAAAGAACACACATGCAATGACTCCAGTTGTTGTTAGTAAAAAGAACACACATACAATGATACTGGTGGATCCATGTGTGGTCTCTGAAGAGAAGACACATGCAATGACTCTAGCTGTGGTTAATGATAATAACACACATTTCAATGACACTTGTGGATCCATATTTTGTATGTGAAAAGAATAGTCATGCAATGACTCCAGTTGTTGTTAGTAAAAAGAACACACATGCAATGACACCGGTGGATCCATGTGTGGTCTCTAAAGAGAACACACATGTAATGACTCTGGTTGTTGTTAGTAAAAAGAGCACACATGCAATGACACTGGTCGATCCATAGGTGGATTGTGAAAAAAACACACATGCAATGACTCTGGTTGTTGTTAGTAAAATGAACACACATGCAATGACACTGGTGGATCCATGTGTGCTCGCTGAAGAGAACACACATTTCAATAACTCTAGCTGTGGTTAATCAGAAGAACACACATTTCAATGATGCTAGATGATCCATATGTGGTATGTGAAAAGAATAGTCATGAAATGACTCCAGTTGTTGTTAGTAAAAAGAGCACACATGCAATGACACTGGTGGATCCATGTATCGTCTCTGAAGAGAACGCACATTTCAATGACACTGGTGGATCCATATGTGGTATGTGAAAAGAACACACATGCAATGACTCTAGTTGTTCTTAGTAAAAAGAACACACATGCAATGACACTGGTGCATCCATGTCTGGTCTCTGAAGAGAACACACATGCAATAACTCTAGTTGTGGTTATGAGAAGAACACACATTTCAATGACACTAGTGGGTCCATATGTGGTATGTGAAAAGAATAGTCATGAAATGACTCTAGTTGTTGTTAGTAAAAAGAACACACATGCAATGACACTGGTGGAACCATTTGTGGTCTCTGAAGAGAACACACATGCAATGACTCTGGCTGTTGTTAGTAAAAAGAGCACACATGGAATGACATTGGTGGATCCATGTGTGGTCTCTGAAGAGAACACACATGCCAATGACACTGGTGGATCCATATGTGGTATGTGAAAAGAACAGACATGCAATGTCTCCAGTTGTTGTTAGTAAAAAGAACACAAATACAATGACACTGGTGGATCCATGTGTGGTATTTGAAGAGAACACACATGCAATGACTCTAGCTGTGGTTAATGAGAAGAATACACATTTCAATGACACTGGTTGATCCATATGTGGTATGTGAAAAGAATAGTCATGCAATGACTCCAGTTGTTGTTAGTAAAAAGAACACACATGTAATGACACTGGTGGATCCATGTGTGGTATCTGAAGAGAACACACATGCAATGACTCTTATTGTTGTTAGTAAAAAGGGCACACATGCAATGACACTGGTGGATCCATAGGTGGATTGTGAAAAGAACACACATGCAATGACTCTGGTTTTTGTTAGTAAAAGAACACACATGCAATGACACTAGTGGATCCATGTGTGGTCTCTGAAGAGAACACACATTTCAATAACATTGGTGGATCCATATGTGGTATGTGAAAATAACACACATGCAATGAGTCTAGTTGTTGTTAGTAAAAAGGACACACATGCAATGACTCTAGCTGTAGTTAATGAGAAGAACACACAAACAATGACACTGGTGGATCCATGTGTGGTCTCTAAAGAGAACACACATGCAATGACTCTGGTTGTTGTTAGTAAAAAGAGCACACATGCAATTCACTGGTGGATCCATGTGTGGTCTCTAAAGAGAACACACATTTCAAATACACTAGTGGATCCATATGTGGTATGTGAAAAGAACACACATGCAATGACTCTAGTTGTTGTTAGTAAAAAAGAACACACATGCAATGACATTGGTGGATCCATGTGTGGTCTCTGTAGAGAACACACATGCAATAACTCTAGCTGTGGTTAATGAGAAGAACACACATTTCAATGATACTGGTGGATCCATATGTGGTATGTGAAAAGAATAGTCATGAAATGACTCTAGTTGTTGTTAGTAAAAAGAACACACATGCAATGACACTGTTGGATCCATGTGTGGTCTCTGAGGAGAACACACATACAATGACACTGGTGGATCTATACGTGGTATGTCAAAAGAACACACATGCAATGACTCCAGTTGTTGTTAGTAAAAAGAACACACATGCAATGACACTGGTGGATCCATGTGTGGTATCTAAAGAGAACGCACATTTAAATGACACTGGTGGTTAATGAGAAGAACACGCATGCAATGACACTGGTGGATCCATAGGTGGCTTGTGAAAAGAACAAACATGCAATGACTCTGGTTGTTGTTAGTAAAAACAACACACATGCAATGACACTGGTGGATCCATGTGTCAAGACCCGAACCCGTTAAGGTGCAGATCCCTGTGTTTATAGTGCTAGTCCCTGGATCGAATAGTTAGCACCCACAGTTTAAGATGTAATATCAATAAACAAAGGTCATATTACATTGCATATCCAGGAATAAAAATAGTTCATTACAACTTACATAGCTCATATGGCTATCTCATTACCTATAAAGCATGGAGTCCTTCATCTTCATGTGCCATAGGCAAACATGTTGGGTGCAGACTCGTAATCCCTACTCATCAAACTTCACTATCATCAAATAATCATGCAACATGGTAAGTTACAGCCACAAGGGTCAATACATTTTGAATTGTGTTGGCAAGTGTCACTAGTATGTGGATATAAAGTGGAACCTATTACTACATGCATATCTGGCCAGGTAGAGCTTTGGCTAGTTTGCAGCAAGAAACTTTTTCCCTATATTTTTATAAATAGTTTGCAACACTTATTATCAACTAAGTTACACTAGATACCCTCCTGGTAATATTTCCAATCACAACATAGTGGTACCACCAGTAGATATCAGTGAACCTAGGTTCCATTGATAGAAATCAATGAACCAACAACCCTTGTTCACCCATCAATTTTTAACTTAAAGAAATTAGAATGATGAGATTCTTGATTCTGCGTCATTATCTTGATGCTCAGAAATTATCCATAACCAGGGACACGGCTAAGTACGTAGTTTTACTCTCTCGAGAGGTGGTGCACTTTCCCCACAAGGCTCGACATGCATCGAGACGAGAATTTTCAGAAGCAATCCCTTAGACCACCACAGACGCGTTCCATCCTATCATCACTATCACACTCTGTCCGTCTGGCAGAGTTCTCGCAACTTAGTCGGTCAAGGCAGAGCCCATATGCCATGTGGTTGCACTAGAAGCTTCGCGACAAGAACGTCTCCAATCTCTTTGTTCGTGGGTGGCCGTCCACAAGTGCGATACACCAGTCGACCATAGATATGGCCCCTGAGTAACCACTCAACATACTCCAAGCAAGTCCCATTTCCACCCAGGTGTTTCATTAAGTACTTGTTTTATTATAGAAAACATATATTTTCCAATACTCCATATAATCATAATATGATATTCCATCCCGAAAACTATAGCAAGGCTAACCACTTCTAATCCTACGATGTTTCACCTACTAAGTAGAAACCACCATTCCTATTCTACATAGGAGTTATAGCATAGCATAATAATATAGTCTATCATCCATATACTACAAAAATCCACTAAGTATAATGAAAACAGTAGGACTTGATGATAGTGCCACTTGCCTTGATAGTAGAATATTTAGGTACTCTTCTTGATCTTTCAAAGATTACACTTCTCAAAGTCTACAACAATACAATCAAGCAAAAAAAGCACACTCTCAAAACTAGCATCACAAAACAACACAAAAATGATGCAATACATGAAAGGATGCAATATGGTACTTTTATTGCACAAGTTTTCCTAATAAGGTACTGAAAACTTACTGATCATTTTATTTATGTTTGATGCCAAATCCAACAATTTATGCACATAGATTATTTAATAACATTTTCTATTAGTAGAAAAGGCCTTCCTCAATAGAATGTTTTCTACTATAAATAAATTATACGATAAATCGTTGTTTCTGACCTATATGGATAAGGGGTTTAAAATACAACTAATTGCAAAAAGATTCACTCAAAAATAATTTATAGAACATGTTTTATAGCCAAATTACTCCACAAATGTTTCTGTATAAAACGTGATTTTAACCGTAACAAAAGTACCTAATTGTTGCTCTACTGTGTTCTACTCATTTTTGTGAATTCATAGACATATTATTTGCTAAATTTGGATGAACAAAACTAAATATATGATTTTTAGAAGTTTCTATGATTTTGTGTCTATAATTCCGAAAATAGATAAAGCTATGCCACATGGCAAAATCAGATAGACCGGTACCCCTTCGTTTAAGTAATCTATTTCGACCGTTAGATGAAGATCGGACGGACTAGAAGTGCTCACCAGAATAGCTCGCCGGAGAGATCGCCGGAATAGCAGGCACGGGCTTGGCGTTGTCGTTCTCGTTTCTAGGAACGTATCTGGAGTTGAAGAAGACGCGGACGGCATAGAAGACGTCGAGGCGAACACGATGATGACCATGGCGTCGTTTGTAGAGTCCAAGAGAGAGAGAAATCCTTGGCTAGAGCAACGTGCGAAGTCGGCGGCGTGGCGAACTGCAACAAGAAGATGCACCATCATGTCATAGAGGTAGAAAACGATGACTAGAGTATTCTGGTTCGAGGAATTGACAAGTTGCTCACCGTGGACGACAAGATCTGACAATGAACTCAGGTTTTTTGTTGATCTTGGCATCGCTAGTATGGATCGTACAGACATTCTCTCCAGAAAGTTTAGGAACGAAAGTGAAGGAGGAGGACTAGAGGTACGCGCTGCTTCTCTCGGTTCGTCTTGATATGCTCTAGGGAGGGAGATCAGGAGACGTATGCTGACCGGTGGCATTCGGTTCACGGCGTCGTTTCGGAGAAATTAAGTCAGCAAAGTGGGAAGTTAATTGCCTGAACGGGTTGTCCATTAAATTTCCAACAAGTTTCGTGTTGATTGCGAGTGCAGAGATCCACTAGAATTGATGGGAGAGGGAGGAGAATAGGTACATTGCCCATGGCTCTAACGTTTGTAGGTGAACACGAGGAAGAAGAAGAGCATCGACTCGGTCTGGCTGGTCAAGATGGGCCAAGAATTTCAGCCCAAGAGAAATAGAACGAAAGTAAAAAAATTAGAGAGATGGGGTTGAGTTGGTGGGCTGGCGTGGGAGGGAATTAGGTCGTGGCCAGCTGGATCGGCTCTTTTTTTTATTTGTTTTTTTTCTTTTTCTGTTTTCTTCAATAACATTTGATTTAGAGCTCTAAATGGATCCATTCAAATTTCCAAAAATTAGTAAAATCAACAAGATCATTTTAGGATATTATCTATCTTATTTATTATCCAATTCAAACAATATCATTTGTAAATATTTACTTTGGCCTATATGGTTCTGTTTACTTAGTTACTTTCCTTCATATCTTTTTAGTTAAAACTCCAAAAAGGGTCAAACAAATTTATAAAGTTTTATAAAATAATTCTTTACCATTATATGTTATTTAAATATACTTTTGTTCCATTTAGACATGGATTTTAGATATGGCTTATCTTAGCTTTGCAATATAATCCCATTTCTTTTTCTCTTTACCAAATAAATTATATATTTTGATTTATAGTTTCAAAAAACAAAAAAGGTGATTATCATTTGTATAATTCTATTTAATAATTATCTTTATAAACCATTTAAGAATACTTTTATTTCATTTAGTTATTGATTTTTGGTAGGTGCTTTCTTGGCCTTAGAATTTTTTTATTTCTTTTCCTTTCTTCTTAAATAAATCATATCTTTTTATCTGTGGCTCCAAATAGTGTGAAACCAAATCCTATGGTTTTGTAATATTATTGTTTACCATTATAGATTATTTACGTATTACATTGCCAAATTTTATATGGAACAAAGCCATAGTCTTGTATTGAACTTCATGGTCATTTCTCTTATTAGTGTTTAGGTTTCGGGTCTATCCTTTTTCTTCAGGGGTTGACAAGATACATGTCATCGATGATTGCATTTTATCTTTGGATAGTTTGTTTGTCTCTTCCTCATTCATAATTCTTTTTATTTAAGTAAGGTTCCAATAGAGGAACAAAAAGTTTCTTTCCCCCCTAAATTTCATCCTTTATTTTCTTTGTTTGTTCGATTTTTCACATTTCCAAATTCAGAAAATTTTGGGATGTGACACCATGTGTGGTCTCTAAAGAGAACATGCATTTCAATGACACTGGTGGATCCATATGTAGTATGTGAAAAGAATAGTCATGAAATCACTCCGGTTGTTGTTAGTAAAAATAGCTCGCATGCAATTACACTGGTGGATCCATGTGTGGTCTCTAAAGAGAACACACATGCAATGAATCTAGGTGTGGTTAATGAGAAGAACACACATGCAATGACACTAGTGGATCCATAGGTGGATTGTGAAAAGAACAGACATGCAATGACTCTAGTTGTTGTTAGTAAAAAGAAAACACATGCAATGACACTGGTGGATCCATGCGTGGTCTCTGAAGAGAACACACATGTAATGACCCTGGTGGATCCATATGTGGTATGTGAAAAGAACACACATGAAATGACTCCAATTGTTGTTAGTAAAAAGAACACACATGCAATAACACTGGTGGATCCATATGTGATATGTGAAAAGAACACACAGGCAATGACTCTTGTTGTTGTTAGTAAAAAGAACACACATGCAATAACACTGGTGGATCCATATGTGGTCTCTGAAGAGAACACACATTTCAATGACACTCGTGGATCCATATGTGGTATGTGAAAAGAACACACATGAAATGACTCCAGTTGTGGTTAGTAAAAAGAACACACATGCAGTGACAATGGTGGTTCCATATGTGGTCTGTGAAAAGAACACATATGCAATGACTCTAGTTGTGGTTAATGAGAAGAACACACATGCAATGATATTGGTGGATCCATAGGTGGATTGTGAAAAGAGATTTTCCCTCTCTCTCGGTCACAAATCTCACAAAATCCCAAACGTGTGGAGATCCCAAACATGTGCTCACTCTGGGTGCTACGACCTGATTGGCTGACACAGATGTCATGCGGATCGTCTCCACCAACCGTTGATCCTATGTGATCCAACGGGCAGGATAACCCCTCCCTTCTCCACTTTTTTTATGCATGGTCAGTCCGGGCCACCTCTCTATTCGATCCTATCTGAAAATCCATCTATCTAACTAAAATAAATAAAATAAATGATCATATTTCGAAGAAGCCATCGTCTTCGTCTTCCGGTTCGTCATCGTCTTCGTCAACACCATGGTCCCTGCCATTGCCGCCGTCGGTGTCCTCCTCTGACGACTCGACACCGCCCTCTTCCTCGAATAAGCGCGCTATCTCCTTGTTGGAGTCCTCCTCCTCCTCCTCTTCGTAGTCCCACGGGTCCACGTCACTCTCCTCCGCTTCTGCCTCCAATTGATCAATGAACGCCTCCTCGTTGGCCAAGTCGGACTCGTCCAAATAGCTATCTCCTCTCTTCTTTTTGGTCTTCTCCTCATTCCTCTTCTTATCCTTACTCGCCGGTGCAACACGTGCCCCCGTCCTGGCTGCTGCTTTGCGCTCGTCCGACGCTGCAGGTACCCCACACTCCTCATGCACGGCCGGTACGAGCTTCGATGTTGCGGTGTCCTCGAGGGCCGATGTTGATGGATCCTAGCGCGGCCGGACACGACGTGCTGCCTTAGCAGGCGACTCGCGAGCGCGAACAAAGTAGCGAAGAGCCTGGGACGCAGGACGGTCAGTGGATGGCTTGGACCTGCCATTGCCACGGCGAGGGGGCATCGTGCTCAAGGTAGTTGCTCCGAATGGTCGATGGCGGGTACACAATGTGTGGTGCCGATCTGATCAAGGATGAGCAGTGGTTTCGTGCATCGTGTCCACGCTTGCATTTGTCGATTAAAAAAAGAAGAAAGAAGTAATATCTCGCGTACTGAACATAATTTGATCACAACAAAAGTGGCACAACGTATTCTAGACTCGTAAATATCCCGTGCGTTCCTCTCACGTGGAGTTCGACGGAGTTCGACGTGCCGACGTGATCGTGCAGCAGTTGCGCGCGTCATTTCCCCATCAACATGTGACACACGCACACAGGATGTGCGTGCCGATTCCCGTGATGACCACCCGGCTCGCACTCCCCTTATTATATACTAGATTTTGGGCGGCGCCAAAGACCATTGAAGTGTCCATCACAATAAAGACAAGTCCCATCGATTCCCTACCCCTGCCTCCCTAGCTTCTTTGAGAAGGTAGACCGTACACGTTGTTCTTGTATAATAGTACTAGTACTACTGGACCACGGCCTGTACTCTTTGACTCTTCTCCCACACTAATCACTATGTCCTTCCTCCTGCTGCCGCCACCGTCACCCTGCAAGCCATGGCTCCACTGAGGAGGGGGAGAGGCCGGTCGACGATCCTCGGAGAGAAAAGGGAGAGAAATCGCCACGAGGCACTTCTTGCTCTACCAGCTGCTCAAGCCCACCCTCTCTCATCGAGGCCCAATCTCCCCCGACAATGGTGTCGAATGTTCTAGCAGGCGAGGGCTCCTCTCGGTACGGTCTTCTTGTTCTACTTCTTCTCCATCTCCCTCTCCATCATGATCTTATTCAGCTTCTTCTTGTTCTTCTTCTTCTTGCTCTTCCTCTTCTACGTATTACCGGCCGGTGTTGGAGCCTGAATCCACCATGACAGAGGCGTTGTAGGACCCGTTTGGCCCCGTTCCATGTCTCAACGAGGTATCAAATCTCCACGTTGTTATTTCTCCGAGTTGTGATGTGGATTTCTTAGATCCTGTCTGCCCCGCATTGGTTTTTTTCTTCTTTTGCGAGTTTTATTAGTTTTCATGAATATGACTAGATCTCTTGGTCTTTCCTTAATACCGCTGTTCATAGATTCACTATGGATTTTTTATGATTAGGATTAGTTTATCGTGGTCATGAATAGATCTCTAGGTCCATTTTTTAACACTACGGTCAATAGATTCAACGGGGATTTTTTGATCTGTATTAGTATTCACCTGGAACCTGGAGTGTAATTATAGAATTCCTATTTCAATTAACATGAACGATGCAGCGATCGAAGGCCGAGTACTCTGACAAGGTGGCCGTGACCAATTCCAAGATTGTCAACCAACATGATCTTGCACGCTCCCTCACCCAAGCCAATGAGAGTCTACGCAAGCAATTATATGTGCAAAAGGAGATCTCGCTAGATTTTGCACGTGACATCGTGAGGCTACAGAAAGTGCTCGACCGTAACTTGAATAGGCAAGAACAAGCCATCAAGATAATGAACGAGCTCATGGAGGAGAAGAAGAATCTCGTGGAAAGGTGCATTCTCCTGTAGGACGAAGTTAGCGAGGCACTCAGAGGACGGGTCGAGGACACCAAGGCTACCATCCGAGCCTACCATGACAGGAACCGTTGCCTAGATGCAGTGAAGGAGATGAAGGAGGACATGAGCAGAGGGATCACCGTACTTGAGGGTGTTCGAAAAGAGAACATGGAGCTAAGGGCATGTCTGGAGGCGTATCGAAGCAATGCCCAAGTCTGCTTCCCATTATAGGGTGCAATAAGAATCCTAGGGCAACTCCTTATCTATCTGGACATGTGTTGGTGTTCATGTTCATGAATGGACACCATGTGCTCTTTCCATTATGTATCTGGACATAGGTTTCTGCATTATGAGTTTGCCACTCTCCCACTACTTTTTGGTGATATTGGGAAAAACCCATAGCACACTAAACTGCAGATAAATCTTATTTGTCTTTGAAATTGAAATTATGACAGTGCCACTAGTCGATTCATAAAATGTTGATTAGTCCTAGATTACTTCTGCCTTGAAATTATGACAATGCGACTAGTCGATTTAGTTAATTATGGAAACTAACCGGCTTGTCCCGGTGAACTGTGCAAACCATACTATGTATTTTTGTTGCATGTCGAGAGGCGAAAGATCGACCAGGACCTAGCGACCTGGCTAAATGACAAGATAGCAATCCAAAGGGAGAAGCAGAATTCCCAGAAACTGGCCTTTGACCACCTGCGCACTGAACGTGTGGTCCTTTTTGACAAGTGCCAGAAACTGAAGGAGTTAAACGCAGGCTGGGCGAAACTACACAGTGAAGGTAGCACCTCTGCTAGGAAGCAGACGGAGATCATGAAAGGGATCTTGAAGGAAAATTGTATGGCTATGTACCAACTTCTCCAATCCGTGACGGAGCGCTGCAACCTATATCTAAAGCACGACATAGTACTGAAGGCGCTAGCCAATCTTAGGGAGGAAAACAGGCAGCTCCGGGCCAAGCTTGCTTGAACACAACATATGTCTATTTAGTACTGAACTGCCCGGTTTATCCTCTGCAGTGGTGATTTTGTTAGTGTGAACTTAACTCTATGCACGATATGTGTGTTTGTCTGAAATTAGTTTTCTCGAGGATTGAGTTTGGCTTAGTTAAGAAACTGCAACTGCAAGTCTTACAGTTAACTAGTTTTAGGCATTTGCACAACATAAATTATTCATCTGGAATTTCCTTTATCCTCTATAGTCTATCCTTGTTCACCCTCGGGCGCCTTCTTCAGTTCCTTCAACAGATCCACAATGAATCAGCAACCTGTGACTATCCTGAAGCTTCTTTGCAGTTCCAACAACCAAGCTCCCATCGATTCCGTCAGTTAGCTCTGACTGCAAATTCTCGATTTCTTGTTCCAGCTCCTTATTTCGTACTGACAACTTGTAATTTTTTTCAGCTACATCACTTACATTAGTAAATCTCCCTGACCAAACATTTCTTAACTGCATCTGGCCACTCAAGATCCACCCACTCTACTTCTTTACACATAGGGCCAACATAAAAACACACACACTATAGTGTTATGAACATGCACTATACATTTTACTTCATGTCATAGTTGCACATAATGTAAACAAACCTAATTTGTACAGCCCAAAAACCTTCTCCCAATGTTACTGCCTTCGAATGCAACATATCTCCTCAGTTCTAGCCCATGGTCACATGACACTTCTCCATCGAGATCTAGGCCCTCCCATTCGGAGTCGTAGATCATCCTTGGTACCTATAAGTAAACGCAAAGCTGAAATCGAACACGATTGCCTGCACATATGGAGCTCAGATCGAGAGATTTACCATTGCCTAACCCTAGCTCGAGAGAGGAACTCACATCGTGGAAGGAATACTCGATGTCGGAGAGAAGGCTGTCGTTGCTCGACTGGTCGTCCTCGCTGTTTAAGGACAGCATGGCGAATGCGTCGTCGCAGGCGACGGCGTCAGCATCGGCGTCGGTGTCGGTGAGAGAGAGAGAGAATCCCTTCTACCGCTGCAACAATGACTAAATTGGCTTGTTACAATAGTTTAATGGATTACATGCCCTTTCCCTGGATTACCGTCTCCTGCCTAATATGGATTCTCTTCATACATTCTCATTTCAAATATTAAACCTGCACTCCCTCCATCCCAATTTTATTTCCTAATGAAAACATACCAGTATATTACATCATCTAAAGAAACAAAATCATGTCAACTACAAGGTACTTATGCATCACCTCTTCAGTCATGGTTTCACAAAACATTACATTACAATCTATCAACAAACATAATCACATCATGGTTTTACAAAACATCACATTACAATCTCTCAACAAACATAATCATCGAAACAAGTATATTACATAAACTCAAGAAACAAAATCATGTCGACTATAAGGTACTTACGCGTCAATTGTCTTGTCATGGTTTCGCAAAACATTACATTACAATCTCTCAGCAAACAAAATAACAGAAACAAGTACAGTACATCATCTCAAGAAACATAATCATGTCAACTACAATGTATTTATGCATCACTTGTCCAGTCATGGTTTCACAAAACATTACATTAAAATGTCCCAACAAACATAATAACAGAAACAAGTATGGTACATCATCTTAAGAAACATAATCATGTCAACTACAATCTACTTATGTCTTATTACAACAACGATGGTTTCAGTGAGTGACATGTCCAAAAATCTCAACAGCTCGCACAACATTATATCGTAATCTCTCAACAAACATAATCATAGAAACATGCTCTAAATACAACATTAGTCAATATTAAAAATACAGGCAGGGGAACCCCGATGTCCATATGACAAGCCTAGGGTAGCAGCTCTCACCAGATCTCATCAATGTCGACCACCTCATTCTGTTCATCCACTACAGGGGCATCTACATCCACTATAACATGTTCAACAACATCAGAAATGATACCAAGGAAGAACACCTTCCTAGTTCGCTTCTTTCATCGCATAATCTGCATAAGATCTTCAGTATCCAAAACATCTATGAATTGCTGCTTCTTATGATGCCACCACCGGATTTTTGCCATCTTCTTAGGGCCAATAATGATTTCCTTACCGATCATCTCTCTCATTTCATCAAGAGTTATGTTTTTGGAATCGATAGTGATCTCCACAGTACATGACGAAACTGGCTTATTAACTCCCTCATCAAGTTTTGCCATGTATGAATCCACCTCTATGCGTATACTAAACTTATCTAGATCAACATCTATTGGTCTGTATTCTCTAGGAGCAGAAGCTCTGGTAGCAAGATCTCCAACATCTACATACATATCATCAATCATCGCTTCAACTTTCACCTTACGATCAGCTGCACAACACTCCCAAACCATCTGAAGCTCATGGGAGTGCTCAATTTGCTGATAGGTATCATTCATGTTGCGCCACACCAATTTTGTCCTCTGTCTAGAACCCTAGGGAATTCTAGCGGCAAGCATATCTACCAGCTGCGAAGCAGACACAACCTCTTTGCAATTCACAAGCAAATGCACATCTTGCCCGAACACAATCCTCTCACAACCAAAATCAAGTTTTGCAGTGTACTGCCGAACATGAACTATGAACTCATATAGGTCCCTTGTATCAAAGTTGTGCCTAATTTGATTAAAAAGGGGAACTTTTCAGTTCACTCGATTCTATTATGCCGTAACTAATCTACTTGCAAGATAAGGCACAGATAAGAAAAATTCACCTCTCGCTCTTCTCCCGGGTTTTTTTCTTCGAGATCTGGGTGCCGCATCCGCCTACCGGAGCCGAACAAGCCGCCGCCGACCTTGCTTTTCTCTTCAACCCGTAATCGTAGGTACCTTGGGAGCAGAATCCTTGCTGGCGTCCTCGCTAATCGGGGCTGAAGACCTCGCCGCTGCTACGTGTTGAGCCCCAGACTTAGGCCCCGACGGACCCGAATCCGTCGGCGACGTAGCTACAGACTTCGCCTTGCAAGACATGCTCGGCCGCCGCCGTTGGATTCAGTGTCGGGGGAAGGAGAAAAAAGGTTTTCCGCCACCGACAGATTTAGGGTCGGGGCAGGGAAGAAAAGGGACCGCCTCTGCCGCAGCAAGATTCAGTGTCGAGAGTTAGGAAAGTACAGTAATGGATTTGCCCCTACGACACGTGCAGGGTGGCTAAGAAGAGTGACCGGCGAAGAAGGGGCACCGCAAGAACTAGTGTAATGGAATATCCTGACTTAACGGGCGCAATTTGAAAATATTGGGTTTGGCCATCATTCACTCGAAAGACCCCTCTCAGCAATTGGCACCCCAACTTTTCGAATCGTGGTGATTAAAATCAAGTTGGGTACCGCATTGCCTGGGCACCCCAACTTTCGGGCCGCAAAATGATATTCTCGAGGAGAGGGGGAGGGGGTGGCGCTGCCGGCCACCCCATGGGCCCCACGTGGGAGGGCTGGCCCACTAGGGTGCCGGCCTCCCCTCTTGGCCCTTCTCCCTCGTGCCTTTTCCATAATGGGTCCTCTTCCCTCCGAAATTGGCCCATTAAGCCTTTGACCTTTTAAATTAATTTTATCTTTATTAAATAAATATAAATAAATGATTAAATCAATATTTCACATTCATTCACATATTATTCAACCTCCGTGGTTATAGAACACTTTCCACCTCCACTCCGGACATCCTCCGGACTTACCGAAACCCTTCCGGTTTTCTCTCTACTATTCTTCGGCGATTCTACTAATCCTATAAACACTCTCTAAGCATCATCAAACCCTTAAGCGTGATAACATACAGTTCGGGAACACTCCAAACATGGTCGGGACACTCCCGGACCAATGATCAACAGAGGGACATGGATGGCCATGTGACCCCTGTGCATTCCACGAAGATCTTTCGTCGTTTGAACCGAGACAGACGTGTCTTATTCCCTTTGTCTCTCGATACTTGCATTGCCTGAGATCTGATCAATGACATCACCATGTCATGTTCAATCTCGTTAGTGAAAAATTCTACTTGACGCGTTCCGACAAGTGATATCCCTGTGATCAAATCACACGATGCGCAACTATTGGATATAACTTCTCCGAGTGGGCCCTTGAGTATCTTTCCGGCACATGGACGGACAAATCCCACTCTTGACATATATTGCCTCTACAATTTCCTCCGAGTACCTGAACACACCTTTATAACCACTGTATTACCAAGTGGCGCTTGATGCTATCTAAGCACTCTCGAGAGATAGTGATTGATATAGCCTCATGGTCTAAGGAATAGTCTACGAGGATCTGTTTCTAATCATCGTAACTTGAACTTCGTGACATGATCAAGTCATGATGTTTAGGTTGGGTATTGGTTCATCATCTCATTCTTAGAATGAGTTGGCTCCATTTCCAACTGGCATAAATGCCACATTATCAGGAAACATGATCATTTGTTGACCAATGAACCAGTGACAAGAGTTTCACTGGGAACCCCTGGTTATTTATATATCACACTTGTATTGATGTTTCCACTCAATATAGTTATAGCATGAAATAAAACTTAATCATAAACTATATGAAATATGATAATAGTCCTTATTACTATTTGTCTCTAGGGCATATTTCCAACAGTCTCCCACTTGCACTAGAGTACAAATACACTAGTTGCATTTGTTCTTAATCATTGGCACCATATATTTGGTACCCTGAACATGCTTGCTCATGTAAGAGGTTGAGTCTTGGGTCTATACTTTATAGTCCCAAATCCTTTGCAACTTACTAAGGTCACCTTGATTGACATTAATACTTTATCATCACATGATAACATCTGTGTGTATGCATCGTCGCTATGGCAGCAGAATGAGGCCTTATTCTAGGAGCCTACAGTGACTTTAGATCAACCTCGAGGGCTTTCTCATGGGCACTGTGCCCTGGGACACATCATTCTACGTTAAAAGCAAACTATGCAACTCTTTAGATGGTACCCTTATCTATTATTATAAATGTAATCATCGAAACACGAGTGCACTCTATGCAACTCTCGATGTTTTGTTCACCTTGCTTCCTACTTGACTTTAATCGGTATTACAGGAGTTTCCAACATATTCCCTTAAAACATAACCGTTTATGCTTTAAGATATGTCATCCTTTATGGATTTGGAAAATATGTCTACATTTCTCTATTAGACTCTGTGGGCAAACTTAGCTCAACGTTCTGTGATTCAAACTTAATCTTATTGGATCATATATTATGTTAAGTTATCATCATGGTTTTCTAAGATAGAACCTATGTCTCAACATAGTGGATGATGATCATCCTTTTCTTTCTTTCAACCATTGATGTTAAACTTAATACTATTCCTAACTTGAGTCATTAAGGACCAGTTCCTTAATTAACTTATATTCTGAAAATCTTTTCAGAATCCCTTAAGGAATACTACATAATATCATAATACAATTATTATTAACTTCTACACCTTATAAATCATTATTTATCGGTATTTGTGCTTTTATTCTTAACACACTTAAGAATTACTATATAAGCTCCCAATCAAAATATGTTCCCAACATATTTGGGTATGAGTCACTACTCTTACTCAAACTATGTTCTTACATATTTGAATTTGAGACTTATATTGCTCCCACTCAAAAATATGTCATTCACATATTGTTTTAGGAAGACTTTCATAGCTCCCACTCAATTTCATGCAAATTGCATATCCACTCACTATTTCGAACAACTTCAAACTCGTTTGATCAAATATCAAACTTGGAGATTTAATATGAGATACTAGTACTTTTACTAGCTTTAAATCCATGGGACATTTAAGCACACATGAACCAAATTCATTTGAATTCATTCAATACTTGAAAAATTGTGCTTTTGTCATTCACCCCCTTTTCCACTATGGCTTTGCAGTCATTTGGGAAAATTCAAATAACCCCTTTTACTTGTGAGATTCAGCAACAAATTGCTTTCTAATCTCAAGTGAATTTCGTTTCTAGGATTTCTCATAATTCTAGTTTACCATTATTTCCTTAGTAGTTCGTAGGTATGTCATATTCCAAGAATCATGAAAAATGATTCACAAATGTCTCCATACAAGATATGCATTACATTTTGATTCCTACTTCATGTAGTGAAAACACTAGTGGGAAAAACACAATGATCATTATCATTGATTCTTTCCTTTGTGAAGAGAATCGTTCAGGAACGTTGTCCGTTGCGCTTCTCAACACTTTGATGCAGGGATTTGAATCCTCATCGTGTTTTTCACTATCTTCCATTTCCTCCATAATTGAGAAACATCACTAAAAGTGAGCTTTCTCAATAATGCACCAAAATCCAAGAAATACAAGTTTTGCTTCTCTTTTGGTTTAGCTATGGATTTCGTATTGAAAGTTTCCAATGAATACTCTACAAGGACTTATTCGCTAATGTTTTGGTTATATCGAATAACCCCAAAACGTTCACGGCGATCCATACCAGATATGGAGCCGCTTTCACGAATCACATGGTTCACTATATATTCTAATTAAGTGCTAACTATTTCTAACCAATGGTCTCTACATCTACACTACAATGATTTGTTTGGTGCCATCTATTCACCCATTTTGATATCTAATATCATATTGTGATGCTTTGCATTTTGACGTTTCAAAACGCTTTGAATTTCACAATTTCCTTTTGCCATTCTTAAAAAGTCGAATTTCATTACTATTGATCAAATCATAGTAATTAGAATCTCTTTTATCTTTATACCCTTTGTTGGTGAAACACTTTGATCATATCAAATAGTTTCATATTCATGTTTCCTTTGGTAAACTACTTTACACTTTTAAACAATCATATAATGATAATTACCATTTTCGTTAAAACACAATACATCGAATATGTATTTACTTATAAAAAATCATTAAACAATTTGTATTCAAGTAATACACGGTGTTCAAGTTATTTTGCCGAACTTAGGCATGATTTATATGTGATAAGAAATCGAATGACTTTCACATATTATCAACATAACTTTGAATTTAAACAATGGTTTCATTCATTAATGAATATATCATTAAGTTGGGTATTTTAAGGCATTTCAATATTTTACAAATGTTCATGCATTATCAATTAGTTTCAAAACAACTAGGATAGTTTACATATAATCAAACAAGATATGAACACAAATAGAAATCATTCATAAAAGTGGAACAACTGTTTGTTACAAACTCATATGAATAACCGTCTCACAAAATGTGAGACACACTAAAGAAGTTCACAATCTTTTGATTACAATAATCATCCTAAAACATAAACTAAGTGATAAATGTCGAGGAAGAGTGTCATCGGCAATCATCATCATGCTCGCCATCAACACGCAGTGTCACCTCCTCTCCAGCAAGCACCTCTCATGCAGAAGGACCTGTTTTCAGTAAAACAGAACAAGTATCAAATATACTTAACACTGCAAATGTGTTTGCAAGATTATAACATTTATAAAATTATATATCAAATATATACCTTTGTCATCGATGACCTCACTGGTGATTGGTTCAACATTTACGTTCCTGAAACGTAATATGAACTCTTGGAAATCCAATGTTTCCGTATCACCACTCATGATGCTACTCCGGACATGTCCTTCGTAGCTGGGAGGTAATGATCGAAGCAACACGCCTATCGCAAACGGATCATCCATCTAGTAGTCCATGAAGTGGACCAGTCTCATGTGTGCATCAAGCATGCGCTCCAAGTGACCCTTCACACATGTGTATTCCTCCATCTATATGGAAAGGAACTCTCTAAGCAGCTCGTGCTTCCACATGCGCACATGGCTTATGAACTCTGCTCTCAGCTGATCCACCATCGAATATGGATCAAGATCACCCATGAGCGGATGGAGTTCATCCACCATCCTGTTGGGGGGATACCCCCAGGTAGGGTCACGCCGGGGTATAAAGGCCGAGTTAGCTGATGTTCGGTAAGGCCAAAGCAGATGCTGGCCGGGTCACCTCAAGGCAGGCCGAATCACGGGGTAATCCGGACCTGGGGGCGTTCGCCTAACTAGGTCTCATCCGACTCAAGCAGTAAGTCGGAAGTGCATGTTTTACCTGTATGCAGGAACGGGTGTGGCCGGATGAACCATCATCCGGGTCATAGCAAGCTTCTAGGAGAAGGAAGGAATCTCGCTGGTCAAAAGGAGCCCCGGTACGCACTGCCTGAGCGAAGCGAGCAAGGACAGGACCACCGGGGCGTGGCCGACAAGCGTGACGACGCCCGTGTCGGCTGACGAGGGTGCCGCATAGGCTCACGTAGCTAAAGCATGTGTGACGCGGGGGAAAAAGCACCCCGGTCGGCTTACCACTTTGGGAGGAGGCATATTCTTAGGAATATGCCTCCACGTATGCCCTAGGCAGGAACCGAGCCTCCCCTATAAAAGGGGGGCTAGGGCTTCTGTTGAAGGGGTTGGTCTTTCTGCGATTCAGTTTTGGGCTAGGGTTTCAGGTGTGATTAGTGGGTGAGAGTACGAGAGCTCCTTCTTCCTCCTCTTGCCAATACAGCTCTAGGAGCACTTGTAACCTTGGAAGTAAATCAGTACAAGCACTTGTGTGGAGAATCACTTCACTATCCCTCCCTGGATTCCCCTAGCGAGTATTTGTCCCCACCTTTAGCCTATACATGGCATCTGCCATGACACCACCACGACAGTTGGCGCCCACCGTGGGGCTAGCGGCGCTAGCAGGGGTCAAAATCCGTACGGGAAACCTCATCGCCATCGGCGAGCGCATCGTCACCGGGCTCGTTCAGCGTTTTGGAGCGTGGGACTTCGTTAGCGACAACGCTGGCTGCTTCGGCACGCGCCCTCTTCCGTGCAACGGCCTCTTCATCAAGCTCGGCGCGCACAAGGTCTACGTTGTGGTGGACGTGTCTTGTGTTCATCCGCGCCACATTGTCGAAGCAGGCAAACCGCCCCTCATTGTGGCTCGCGGGGAGCGTATCGCTCGTTCCCCGGACCATGCAGAGGTAATGATGATAGCGCCAAGTGCGGCTGCGAGCAGAGATCCGGTGCCAGATCTGGAGGTAACTCCCAAAGCACCAAGGAAAGGTAGAGGTCCTCCGCTAGAGAGGCCGGAAAACGTGTTGAGAGAGGCAATGGACAGCTTGGCAAACCCTGTAGTAGCAGCGGTAGATCCGGCTCGTGCACAGGCCGAGCTGGAAGAAACTAGGCAGAAAATACTAGAGGGCGCAAAGAAAATAGCCGCGGCCCAGCAGTCGTTGAACATGACGCTGCGTGAGTACGCTAAGGCGAACAAGGTTGATAATGTAAAAGTCAAAGGGAGAAATCTCATGAGCGAGATGAACAGAGAAGGTGATGCTGGAATCGAGGAATCAGAAAACTGTTTGTCCGTGGGGCTGCCAAGGTATAGTACCCCGGCCAAGAACCTCAGGGCAACGGATGCAGCTGCGTCCGAGTTAGAGGGACTGACGGGTGAAGCCCGGCAAAGGCAACAAGATCGGGATAACGAGCTGGTTCGGATTGCAAATAGGCAAAACGAGGAACTGCTCAGGGCAAACCCGGAGAGAGCTGGAGCCTCCAAGATCGTCCATTCAGCGATGGGTAACCCGGAAAAATCCGCTGGAGCCGCATCGTCCCCTCATGGCGGTCCAAGGTGAGAGGAAGTGGTAACCTTGGCCAGACGGAACAAACAGATTGTCCCGTATGACCCGACACGGGCAGGGAAAGAAAAAGAAGCACAGAAAAATGATGATCGACGGAGTGTGAGCCGAGGCGAAGCTGGCCGAGGTAACCGCGACCAAGGCAATGCCAGTCAAGGGAACGTTGTCAACGGCATTGCCGGGCAGCAAAACTCAGCTGGAGCAAGACAACCGCAGCAGCGGAACATGCCAAGGCAAGAGCATAGTGCCGGCTGAGGTGTGCAACAGAAAGGTGCACCACAAGAGCAAAACCGGTACAACGACGGTGATTCGGAGATGGCAAATGCGGGATACCCAAGACCAGACTATCATGTGATAGGGTCGAGATTGGGAAGTAGGGATTTGATGCCGGACAATGCAAGGTTGAAACTGGATCGACTGTATAGGTCGGAACAGATTGAATGTCAAGGTCCACCGGGTCCGGCATGTTTTGGACCCCGGATCATGAAAGAGCCACCAGTACCGAACTTTCAGTTGCCCAGAGGCACCAAGACCTATGATGGTAGTACCAAGCTAGAGGATTGGCTGATAAACTATGCTACGGCTGTGAAAATTTCCACAGGCAACTTGAGGTGGGCTGTACGGTATGTACCCCAAGTGTTGGAAGGCCCGGCAAGGGTGTGGTTGAACAATTTACGGAAGCATCAACTGCTGGATAGACTTTGAGGAAATGTTCATCAGCAATTTTTCGAGTACATATCAAAGGCTGAACAGGCCACAGACCCTAGCTATGTGCAAGCAAAGATCCAATGAAACAGACCGGGAGTTCTTGACCCGGTGGTGTACCGTGAGAAACTCATGCGAGGGCGTGATAGAATCACAGGCCATAGCATGGTTTGCACAGGGGTGCAGATATGGAAGCGAGCTGTGGGTGAAGTTGCAACAGAAAATGCCAGCTACGTTGTCAGAAATGATTCGGATGGCAGATTCGTATGCGTTGGGTGACCCGACCCAACCAAGGCTCGCGTCAAACGAGTCAAGCGATGAGTACTATCAGAGGGATGGATCCGGATCATCCCGGAGGAATGATTACAGAGGAAAAAGGAGAGATGATAGACCGGACCACCGGTACGGTTCGCACCAAGTTACAGCTGTGAGTCAAGATCAACCCGGAGCAGGGGGTAGCCAGCGCTAGAAAACTGGAGGTCAATGGACTCCAAGGAATGATGGGAAGAAAACTTGGACACCGGAACAAAAGAAGCAGTGGCAAGAAAGGAAAGACCGTCCAAGGTATAAAGTCGATGTTGGACCAGCCGTGTAAGTTTCACACGCCAAATCCTAACAACCCAGGGGGTCATATGACGAGGCAATGCGAGTGGATGCGCAAGATCGAGCAAGGTGGTTCGGGGAATGCTCAGGCACCCTGGAATGATCAGCCTCGGCAGGAGTTACCCTGGCAGCAATTGCTCTCCGGAGCAAACATGCAACAGGTAATGTTGCCTCCCCCTCCGCCGAGGTATGATAACAATGAAAGAAGGGATGCGGTGCATCAGGTAGAAAATCAGCATTAGCTGGATCAGAGGCACCCCGAAAATGAGGGGAGAAACAAGTACAGGGAGCACCACCAGAGCTACTGTGTATTCACCACAGAAGAAACTGATAGAAAAAGCTTGCAGCGTAGGCATATGGAGGTGAATGCAGTAATGCCTGCAGTGACGAGGTACATGCCTTGGTCCGATCAGGAAATCACCTAGGGCATTAGGGATCATCCCAAGCTCATGCCGAGCCCTGGATCGTATGAGTTGGTGCTGGATCCTACGTTCATTGGACCTAGCATTAACGTAAGGTTCTCGAAGGTACTGATCGACAACGGTAGTAGCATAAATATCATGTATGCGGACACAATGCGCAAGTTGGGTATCTCGGAGAACATGCTCCGGGCCATGAGGACAACTTTCCATGGCATTGTGCCCGGCATTTCTTGTGAGCCCATAGGCAAGGTCCGGGTCGACGTCTTGTTCGGCACGAGGGATAATTGCCGAACTGAAAATCTGGAGTTCGAAGTGGTGAACTTAGAAAGCGCGTATCATGCATTGCTCGGAAGGCCAGCGCTGAACAAGTTCATGGCAAGTTGTCATATCAGCTACTTGAAGATGAAATTGCCCGGACCAAACGGAGTGATTACCATTGCTGGGGACTTCCGACGTTCCATGGAGTGTGTGTCGGCCGGATCAAACTTAGCCGAGTCACTTGTGATCGCGCAGGAAAAGAGAAAAATTCAAGAGGTGGTGGCATTGGCTCAGTCCGCGCAGCAGTATATGCCGGCGCTGAGTAACCCGCATGAAACTATCTCTTTCCAGGCCACGAAAGATACCAAGAAGGTTCCCGTTGATGACATGTTCCCAGAGCGCACCGTAACAATTGGTGCCGGGCTAAGTGATAAATAGGAAAGCGGGCTCGTCAGCTTCCTCCGTGAGAATCGGGACATTTTTGCTTGGTCCACACAGGACTTGCAAGGTGTTCCGAGGGAGTTGGCCGAGCACTCTTTGAATGTGAGACCCGGGGCCAAGCCGGTGAAGCAACCTCTCCGCCGCTTCGCCGAAGATAGGAGGAAAGTCATTGGAGATGAGATAGCTCGGTTGCTAGCTGCAGGATTTATCATGGAGGTTCTTTACCCGGATTGGCTGTCTAATCCGGTGCTGGTGGAAAAGAAGAAGGATGACCCGAATGTGGCAGTGGTTTGGTGCATGTGTATTGATTACACAAACCTAAACAAGGCGTATCCGAAAGATCCGTTTCCGCTGCCAAGAATAGATCAGGTCATAGACTCAACTGCTGGATGTGAATTGTTGTCATTCATTGATGCTTATTCTGGTTTCCACCAGATACCTCTGAATCCGGATGATCAAATAAAGACGGCGTTTATTACCCCGTATGGGGCTTATTGCTATCGCACCATGCCGTTTAGTTTACGTAATGCAGGGGCAACGTACCAGAGATGTATGCAAAAATGTTTGCACGACCAAATAGGTCAAAATGTACAGGTGTACGTGGACGATGTGGTTATCAAGACCAAGGAAAGAAAAACGCTCCTTGACAATATCAGGCAAACGTTTGCAAACCTTAGAAGGTTCCGAATGAAACTTAACCCGGAAAAATGCACTTTTGGTGTCCCGGCTGGAAAATTGCTCGGTTTTCTAGTCTCCAGCCGAGGTATCGAGGTTAATCCAACCAAAATCCGAGCCATCGAGCGAATGGAACTGCCGAAGTGTCTTAACGATGTCCATAAGTTCACAGGTTGCCTGGCCTCGTTAAGTCGGTTTGTATGTCGGTTGGGAGAAAAGGCTTTGCCTCTTTACCAACTCATGAAAAAGTTGGATAAGTTCATTTGGACACCGCAGGCCAATGAAGCCTTTGCCCACCTAAAGAAAAATGTTAGCCACGGCACCAGTGCTAGCCTCACCACTATCAAAGGAGCCAATGTTGCTCTAGATAGCCGCAACCAACCGAGTTGTAAGTGCAGTGATAGTGGTGGAGCGCGATGAGGAAGGTAAGTCGGTGCAAAGGCCGGTGTATTACTTGAGTGAAGTGTTGTCAGCCTCAAAGCAGAACTATCCACATTATCAGAAAGTGGCGTATGGCGTGTACATGGCCGCCAAGAAACTGAAGCACTACTTTGAGGAGCATCCCATCCGGGTCATATGTGAGGCCCCCATATCCGAGATAATGAGTAACAAGGATGCAGGCGGCAGAATTGCAAAATGGGCAATTGAGCTAGCTCCTTATGCTCCGCAATATGACAGACGAGAAGCCATCAAATCTCAAGCTGTGGCGGACTTTTTCGTGGACTAGGCCGAGGTACAGTACGAACCACCACTTCTAGATCCGAACTATTGGCGAATGCACTTTGACGGATCAAAGACCAAAACCGGGCTAGGTGCCGGAGTTGTACTCACGTCGCCGAAGAAGGACCAGTTGAGATATGTGCTGCAGATCCATTTCACCGCATCAAACAATGTCGCTGAGTATGAAGCACTTGTGCATGGGCTCAAGGTAGCAAAAGAAATTGGCATACGTCAGATCATATGCTTTGGCGACTCGGATTTGGTGGTGCAGCAAGTTTCCGGAGTGTGGGACGCCCTTGATCCAAACATGGCACTATACAGATTTCATGTGCAGAAGATTTCTGGTTACTTTGAGGGATGCGAATTTCATCATGTACCCCGGGTGGAAAAATGAGGCTGCCGACATGCTGTCAAAGCTTGGGTCAACCAGACAAGAAATTCCACCGAGTGTAGCATTAGAGCACCTCAGGAAACCATCCATCATGCCATCCCTAGAATCCGAGTCAATCTATGTCCCGAATGACACCGAATCCGGAGTTGTGCCCATGGACGTTGACACAGGAAGTGGTGCGCAAAACCCGGGGACTGCTTCGCAAGACCCGGGGACTGCACAGCATGGTCCGATTGAAGTTATGCCGGTGGATGAGATGGAGATAGACGAGGACGTGTTCCCCATGCGGCCAATACCGACTTGGGCACAGCCTATATTTCAATTCCTGAAGGATGGAACGTTACCCACTGAGGAGGTGCTGTCCAGGCAAATACAGAGGAGGGCAAAGGCCTACACGATCATCAATTCTGGGTTATACAAAAGAAGTGTGACCAATGTCCTCCAGCGGTGTGTTGACCCGGAAGAAGGGCTTGAAATCATCCGAGATATACATCAGGGGGAATGCGGGCATCACGCCTCATCCCGAGCCTTGGTAGCAAAAGCTTTCCGGCACGGATTCTACTGGCCAAATGCCTTAGAGCAAGCAGAAGATCTGGTGAGAAAATGTAATGGTTGTCAGAGGTATGCTACAAAGACACATATGCCAATGTTGGAACTCAAGACCATCCCAATCACTTGGCCATTTCCCGTATGGTGCTTGGATATGGTTGGCCCATTCAAACTAGCAAGGGAAATATGACTCACATTCTGGTAATGGTGGTCAAATTTACGAAGTGGATTGAGGTGAAGCCTATAAGAAAATGTGATGGAGCTACGGCCGTAACGTTTCTCAAAGATATCATCTTGAGATACGGTTATCCACACAACATCATAACTGATAATGGCACAAATTTTGCGGAAGGAGCATTTGCTCGTTTCTACCGGGATAAGAGGATCCGGCTGGACGTAGCTTCGGTAGCCCACCCCGCATCAAACGGACAAGTGGAAAGATCGAACGGATTAGTATTATCCGGGATAAAACCCCGGCTCATTGAGCCGCTACAAAGATCAGCGGGGTGCTGGATAGAAGAACTACCAACAGTACTGTGGAGTTTAAGAACAACTCCGAATCGATCAATAGGCTATACGCCGTTCTTTCTGGTATATGGGGCAGAAGCTGTATTACCAGCCGACATAGAGCATGATTCTCCTAGGGTCACCCAATACACAGAAGCCGAAGTGCAAGAAGCCCCGCAAAATGATGTTGATCTGCTGGAAGAAGCGAGAGAACTGGCACTTTCCAGATCCGCCATATATCAGCAAAATCTCCGACGCTATCATAGCCGGAAAGTGCGCCCCCGAGTCTTTCGGGAAGGCGATCTGGTGCTCCGGTTGGTACAACGTACTACTGGAATGCATAAGTTATCCCCCCCCATGGGAAGGGCCATTCATCGTGAGCAAAGCATTGCACAATGATTCTTACTATCTTATAGATGCAAAGCCACAGGAAAAGAACAAGGCGGACAGGTCCGGAGAGGAATCCAAGCGACCATGGAACATAGCTCTACTTCGGCCTTTCTACACCTAGCTAAGAAGTGTATGTATCCGGGTTATCTCATATGTCGGTATGTATGTCGGCAATGAGCTTATCAATGAAATGTTGGCACCTCGAGCAGTAATTCAGGGACTGCCTTAATAATGTTTGTTATTTTCTGCGCGTCAGCTGGAGTAAATTATTCTACTTAAGTCAGATTAGTAGTGTGTGAGCACCAAAAAACCCAACTCTACGACTTGCTGCTGTCCAACAAGAATTGGCTTCATGGCAAGCAAGAGAACAAGTTTGGAATTGCGTAGCACATGAAAAATGACTAAGGAAAAGAATTCATTCGAGCTGACGTTGGTTTTTCCGACTAACCCAGTATTCATTTTCGAGTTATTATGCTACTTTATTTTTGAGCTAAGTCTAAAAGTTTCCCAGTATTGTTAAGACAATTTTCAAGCTCGGATTCGTAAGTTGTAAAACCGAATCAAGGTAGACACGATCCGAGCCAAAAGATTGAACGAACAAGAAAAAGAAACTCAGGGACTACGCCCAAGTTAATCCGACATAAGTACTCAGTAGAAAAATATCACATGTGTTTGGAATACAATTCCACCCGGCATACCGGGGATCTCATAAATTTTCAAGTGTTTTTACTTAGGGAGCAGCAGGAGGAAGTTCGGCATCATCGTCGCCCTCTTCGATATCCGAGGCAGTGTCCTCTTCGTCTTCACCCGAATCATCTTCCACATTCTCAATTTCCTCTTCGCCTGCGACTTCCAGGAAGCTCGGACCCTCAGTCCATTCGTGAATGGGGGCATATTCGATGAGGCTGTGGGCGCAAGCCTGGCGCCGAGCTACCCACTCCGGGTCATCAGTCCATTTGGATCTGGTGCGTAGGCGTGTGAGGAGGCTGAGATCTATCTTCTCATACCACGTCAGAATGTGGAGAAGGATGGTATCGGCTACAGCGCATCCAGCGGACTGTCACCAGAGCTCGAGTTGGGTCTCGATTTCCGAAAGCTTTTCAGCGAGCTGGGTGACTCTCTCTGGAGCATCATCGGCGGGCCAGAAGGCATTGAAGACTCAGACTGAAACATCGAGGAGGTCCCTCCCGTAGTTCTTAATGATTTCCACGCGAGACGACAGGCTGACCAACAGGTCCTCCATGTCAAAGGTAATGCTCTCACCCTCAGGAGCAACCGAAGTACCCCTTTCTCGGCGGAAATTGGCAACAACAGCACTTCCAATAGCAGTACCCTCTGGAAAGTGGCCTGGGAAACAAGGCAAAGGACAAAGTTTAGAAAACAAGACATATGAAGTAACCCGGAGAAATAAGGCGGATAAAGGAAAAGAAATTACGTGAGATGTGACTGTGAATCCGGGTCAATTCCTTGGTGCAAGCGTCACGCCTCTTCCGAAGCTGCTCGAGCTCAGCATTTGCCGACTCAAGTTTGACCTCGGCTTCCTGAAGAAGCTCACGGTCCTTACCATTTTGGACCTTGAGGCGCTCACGTTCTACAATGTAGTCCTGGCCAGCCTTTTTTTAGCTCGGTTTGGTGCTGCGCTTTCATTTTAGCCATCTCAGCCTTGAGCTTGGCTATCTCATCGTCTTTGGTCCGGAGGAGGGCGAGCTCATCATCTTTCTTCTTTAGTTCGGCTTGGTGCTGCCCTGCTTGTTCGAGAAAATGTAGCACCACGTCAGGCACAGGCACACTATCTTCAAGCGATGCTGAAATAGTGCGTTGGCCCGGCAGTGCCGAGGAATGAATGTTTGCCGAGCCAAGGAGGAAAGCCGATGGAAACCATGGTAAAGACAGACAAGAAGGACGTACCCTTGATCTGCTCCAAGTTCTTCCGCATTATCTTATTTTCAGCTTCCACCCCAGCTGTGGAAACCGAACAACCAGATTAGTTCGGCAAACGAAGTTGAAGAAAATTGAGGAAAGGATAAGGAAGAAATTTACCCCTTTTCTCGTACTCCGCGATGAGTGTAGCCTGTTTTGCATGAAGATTCTTGTGCGTATCCAGCAAGTGTTGGAATTCAGCACTCCGACAGTTGGTGGTTACCTAAAAGAGATACAGAAACTTAAGTCAGCCTAGTGCATATTCGAAGCGTACTGAAAATCCGGGCCAAGCGGAACTTAACCCGGCTCTAGGTGTGTGCATGTTCGAAGTGTACTAAAATCCAGGCCAAGTGGAACTTAACCCGGCTCTAGGTGTGTCCGTATTCGAAGTGTACTAAAATCCAGGCCAAGTGGAACTTAACCCGGCTCTAGGTGTGTGCATATTCGAAGTGTACTAAAATCTGGGACAAGTGGAACTTAACCCGGCTCTAGGTGTGTGCATAATCGAAGTGTACTAAAATCCGGGCCAAGTGGAACTTAACCCGGCTCTAGGTGTGTGCATGTTCGAAGTGTACTAAAATCCAGGCCAAGTGGAAGTTAACCCGGCTCTAGGTGTGTGCATATTCGAAGTGTACTAAAATCTGGGCCAAGTGGAACTTAACCCGGCTCTAGGTGTGTGCATGTTCGAAGTGTACTAAAATCCGGGCCAAGTGGAACTTAACCCGGCTCTAGGTGTGTGCATATTCGAAGTTATCATGGAGCTACATTAGTTCTATAAAAGAGCATCCGACCAAGTAACAAGTTACTCCCCCGGAGGCTCGGGGACTAATGGTTATTATCTACAATTTGCAAAGGAGAAACGACGTACCTCCATCATTCGTCCAGCGAGATTAATGGCCTTTGCGGCGGTATTCATCTGAAAGGAAAACTCGGCGGGGCCGAACTTTTCCGGGAGATCAGATTCCTGGACTACCTCTGCCTTATTCCAGTTCATGACAAATTCCATCAGGCTCGGGGGGTACCGTTCTCCGGTGGGAATATGGGGCGTCACCAAGCCCTTTGCATGTGCTTCCTTCCTCTCCACCAAGGCAAGGGCAGGGCTGGTATGCAGGACCAACTGCTGGGCTTCGCTTGGCTCGGCAAGCACATCCTTTGCCGCTGATGTCTTCTTGGGGAGCATTGACACAAGGGTGCGCTGCCCAGACTCGACAGCAGTGGGCTTGGCAGCGTCCGGAGCCTTCTTGCCTTTGGCTTGTTGGGTAGAGGAAGCTGTAGCATTGGTTTTCCCCTTGGAAATTGCCGGGGTAGTGCCTTGCCGAGGTTGAGAGGACTCGGAAGATGCAGAGGAACTAGGTGCTGGTACTCTCGCTGCTGGGCTTGGTGCCGGCGCTGAAGTTTTCACTGCCGGAGTTGGTGCTGATGCCGAGGTTGAAGTTGGTGCCGGTCTGCTTGCTGGTATTGGGATTGGTGCTGGGGCTGAAGTAGCCTCAGTGGCTGCTGGTTGAGGTGTTGTCGAGGCGGTGGATGCCATTGCTCCGGCTAGGCCGGTCTCCCCCACTCCAAGGTTACCCTCCTCTTGCCGAGGTGGAGCTGAACCCGGAGCGGCCGCCGAACCCTCTGGGATAGGGCTCAGCGGGCGTGACTCGTCGTCATGATGAGGAGTAGGGCTAGGTCGGAGAGGGGAAGAGATGCTAGATCCGCTTTGAGGGACCTCCACCGGAGCCCTGCAAAATCAAATAACGTCAGAAGAAAAATTACGATGAAGTAAGGAAGAACGAGTTTCAGAAGAAAGAAGGACTTATGCATCCGAGGTTTCGGCCGCTTTGGGTTTCCGAGCCCTTCGTGCTGGGGCCTTGCCTGCTGGTTTGGGGGCAGTCTTGTCCCCGGATTTCTTTCGCCTTTTAATGGGCTGAGAGGGTCCAGAGGAAGAACTCGAAGAAGCCCCACGTTTCTTCTTCATTGCCACCAGAACAGGCTCGCCCGTAGCAAGAGGGGGATCCTCGTGAATATGACCGTCGGGGTGAGCTGATGGCGGAAAAGCAAAAGAAAGGGGGACAACCTCAGAAGGTTCAATCACCTCAATTTCCGAGTCATCTTCATCATCGGTCCAATCTCTAATAGAAGAGGATTTACCCGTGGGTCGTTTCGTGGCGTCGGTCATAGGGAGGAACATCTCCTGGTCCGGCTCTTCTTCATCCGGAGTCTCCCGGTCCGGCACCCACTTAAGGGACGGATCGGTGCCGTCCTCAAGGGTCTGCTGAAGGAATTTCTGAGGAAAAGAGCGAACAAAAGAGTCAATAATTGCAACAATAACTGACATGTAATTAGTCCGGATTAAGTTTGCAGCATGAAATTTACCATGGGAGGAAGCCGGTCACGACAGAAATGCTCAATCCCCCAAGACCAATTAGTGGAAAAGTCCTTGTGAGTGGTGAAGAGGGCCTTAACCCGGCGATAAATCTCCGAGTTGGTCAGCTCGAAGGATGAGGTCCAGTTAGGATCGCGGTCGTAGCTCATGTGGCACACCTTGTGCGTGCGCTTTTGGAGGGGTGAGATTCGGTTATGCACAAAGGTGATCATGGCATCCTCGTTGCATAGCCCGAGCCCCTTCAGTTCCGCGAACCTTTTGCTCACTTGGTTGGCCAAGGCTGTGGGCTTCTTGGGGATCACATCCCACAGGTCCGGGTTAGGTGGACCCGGAGTGTAGGGAAGCAACCGGATCAAGTCTTCGGTGCCCGTATTCGGGACATAGAAGAAGGTCTGGGCCCATCCTTTGCAGGACTCAAGCCCGGTGACCCAGGGAAAAAAAGAAAATCACCGGGGTGAAATGGAGGCCGCTCCAAATTGAGTGAGCCGCTTGTCCTCCGGATCAGCGTGGATGTTGGGAATGACGTTGCGACGAAGGCCGAAGAACCGGATCCATAGCTCTTTCGTGGGCCATAGTCCGGCGTAGCCTTCGATCGTAGAAGCAAAGGCAGAAACAGAGGTGATGGCGTTGGCTGGAAGGTGGTGTGGCTGGAGTTGGTACATACCGAGCCAGTCCTGGAAAAAATCACTCACCGGCAAGCCGAAGCCCCGTTGGAAATGGGACAGAAACACGACGAACTCGCCCGGATTGGGTGAGGGGGCCAGTTCGTTGGAAGGAAGCCGCGCGGCGATGCCAGCAGGGATGCGCCTGGTCCGGTAAAGCCAGTCCAGGTCATCCTGGCAGACCCAGGAGCCGGCCCACGCGCCGCGGTCCGCCGCTGCGGCGCCTTCTTCCATCTCCTGCTCGGCAACAATGAGTTCCTCATCATTCATCTGGTCCTCGAGGCCCTCGCTGGCACTGGAGGCGGCGGGGGACAGTGGCCGGGACTGGCGCGGACCCGTGGCGAGAAATTTGCGTCGCGCTGGCGGCAACACGGAGGTGCGACGAAGAAGCGCGGCGGCGACGCTGCTTTTTGGCGATGCTGGCGGCGGCGCGGTCGCGAGGAAGAGGAAGAAGAGTAGCAGCAGGCAGAGGGGTGTGGAGGGGGAAAAATCCTAAGGGACGCACCCCTCCGCTCTTTAACCACTCCACACAGGGGTGAGTGGGATCGCGCCCTGTGGACCGGCCACACGCTGTGGCTGTGTATCACCCGTCCGGACCAATCAGTGAGGAGCCACACGGAGGGCCACAAGATGGAGAGAGTCCTGTGACATGACGCGCTGATGCGGTAAACGAGGAGGCAGGCGTGACGTGACCCGCGCACAGTGATAACTGACAATTACTGCGGTGGTTACTGTACCGTCCCTTAAAATAAGACGACATAATGATTACCCTTCACATGGGTTAGCGTACGAGAGAAGGAAGCAAGACCCGGATGGAACTGTGGTAACCCGACCGGCAAGTGAAAACTTGAAATGTGCGAAGGGAACGTAAATCCAAGCAGTCCGAGGTACAGAGGTAACTCGGAAATAACGACCGGGGCACAAAATTGAACCTGGTGTGGCCTTAGCGGCCAAGGCAGCTAAGACCGCACCAGCTTCGGGGACTAATTTTGGGGGGATACCCCTGGGTAGGGTCATGCCGGGGTATAAAGACCGAGTTAGCCGAGGTTCGGCAAGGCCAAAGCAGATACTGGCCGGGTCACCTCAAGGCAGGCCGAATCACGGGGTAATCCAGACCTGGGGGCGTTCGCCTAACTAGGTCTCATCCGACTCAAGCAGTAAGTCGGAAGTGCATGTTTTACCTGTATGCAGGAACGGGTGTGGCTAGATGAACCATCATCCGGGTCATAGCATGCTTCTAGGAGAAGGAAGGAATCTCGCTGGTCAAAAGGAGCCCCGGTACGCACTGCCTGAGCGAAGCGAGCAAGGACAGGACCACCAGGGCGTGGCCGACAAGCGTGACGACGCCCGTGTCGGCTGACGAGGGCGCTGCAGAGGCTCACGTAGCTAAAGCATGTGTGACGCGGGGGAAAAAGCACCCTGGTCGGCTTACCACTTTGGGAGGAGGCATATTCTCCACGTATGCCCTAGGCAGGAACCGAGCCTCCCCTATAAAAGGGGGGCTAGGGCTTCTGTTGAAGGGGTTGGTCTCTCTGCGATTCAGTTTCGGGCTAGGGTTTCAGGTGTGATCCGTGGGTGAGAGTACGAGAGCTCCTTCTTCCTCCTCTCGCCAATACAGCTCTAGGAGCACTTGTAACCTTGGAAGTAAATCAATACAAGCACTTGTGTGGAGAATCACTTCACTATCCCTCCCTGGATTCCCCTAGCGAGTATTAGTCCCCACCTTTAGCCTATACATGGCATCTGCCGTGACACCACCACGACACATCCCGTAACGCATTATAATCTGAATGTAGGCAGACATCTCTTGACGATAGTAGCAGTCCACCAGCTCTTGTGGGGTCTCATAGTGATCTGGCTCAGTCAAATCCATCGTGCGGCGTATGTATTCTACCACATGATTCCTAGTAAGGAGATCATTCAGGCGCACAAGCCAACTAGGGAAGTTGGATCCATCAAGTCTAAGTTTCTCACCCATTACCCATTCCTCAATGACAAAGTAAGCTTCACGGTGAGCCATCTCTACATTTACAATTGCAAAAGGAATTTAGACTAAGTTTATAATTAAATGAGTTAATAATAACTCCACTCAGAAACACCTATCCCCATAAGGGTTCCTAGTGATAACACGGACCCTATCAGCCACATCTCCCCTAATCATCACGGCCATCAATGTGGGTTCAAGGGTGGAAGCTAAACGTCGGTCACATCATTCATGCGACTCGTGCTCGATCTTTCGACCATCCGCATTCCGAGGCCACGTCTCTGTAACGTGCTAGGCTCGCCAACTCAACCTTAGTGTATTTGCTATGCAACATGGCTTACACCCACTGTATGCGAACGTTGATATGTCTGACACCCATGTCTGTAGTATGGATCGCCTCATACCGAAGAACTTTCTTGGTGGTGCACACTAAGGGGGAACACAATCGTTGGTAATTTTAATAGGGATCATCTTATTAGGCTACCGTCGAGTATCTAATACTAGCACACAATAAGATATACCAACAATACATTAAATGTAAATGCAATGTGGTATGGTCCTTCACGTCGTGATCTCCATCCGTCGTCACCAGATTCCGGCGCCAGGGTTCCGGCGCCGTTGACACCAGGGTACCGGTGTCTTTCCAGCATGGTAGTCCGTTACCTCCGTGACTATCTACTACTACGTATCATAAGGTAATCACTTTACCTTTTCCAAAACCATATCACAAAGCAACGCCCCCCTGCAAAACAAAATTAGATGCCTCTACTTTATCTTTGCATGTTTTTACGTGGCTGAATGGGCTTTCGCACAAGAACCATTCTTACTTACAAACTTTCAGCACAACGCTGATCAAGTAGTTGTCTTTACTACAACCTTTTCGGGGCCCTCTATCGCAAATGGCATACCAACTAATGCGAGAGAGACAGACACCCCCCTAAGCCACTTTATATGGTACAAGTTGTATGTCAAGCGTGGACCAGTCTCACGAATGAACGCGTAAAGTCGGTTGGGGCCGCTTCATCAAGCATTACTGCGGTATGCACAAGTACACGTGGGAGGGTAACAACTAAAAGATCAACGCCCACACGCTACATCTCGTGTGTTCTACCCGTACTAGCATTACTACGCATAGATCTAGCTCTGATGCCACTATAGGGGTTCCGTATATGAAAATAATAATTTTTACCCTACGCCCCTGAACCCCTGATGCTGCCAGGACCTATCTATTAGTAATACAGTAACGGGAGGGGCTTTTCGCGAACTTACCCTTGAAGACCGAAAAGCGTTGTCAACTCTCAGGAGAGCGTGGTTGATTGTAGCACCTCGGTAAAATCACTACTAGAAAATCGCTTGTTATTTATGTTTTGTACATCATCATGACCGCATGCTCATGTCATCATGCCACATTTAATTTGAGCATTGTCATCATCATGCATATATTTGTCTAAAACTAATTTACTAAAAGCCCTATTTTGTTGTCTACATTAATCCCCTCTCTTTTATTTCAAATCAAAACCCCGGTCTTTTCTGGATATTTTATTTGTCTAAAACCTATTTATAAAAGTCCTTTAAATAATAAATAAAAAGTTATATTATTTTTGGGAGGCAGCCAGCCAGGCCCAAAAGCCCAACCGGCCACCTCCATCCTAAATCTAGACAAACCCTAGTTCTACCCCAAAACCCTAACCCTGATCTAGCCACCTAATCCCACCGCTGCCAGTCACCAACCCATCCCTTTCACAGCGATGCGTTCGCGTGACCACGCTCACCCCGCAGCTGGCACACTCCTAGCTTGGCCTACCTACCCCACGTCGCGGTACAAGGCAATGTGCGTGCAACGTACGCACCGCACGCGACCCCCAGCCTCGACACGCCCCGTCGCCCGCGCACGCAACCCACCTGACTTGATCCCACCTACCCCTTCCCTGTATCGAGCGAGAGATCGTCCTCGAGCCCATCTCCCCCTGCCAGGATCCCCATCCCCCTGCATCGATCCCCACCCCGTGTCGCCTCCTTCCCCGCCGCCGGAAGCTCCTCCCGATCTTGATCCTCGCTGCCAGTCGTATGTCTTGTACCAGCGCCACCACGGGCCTCCTCTCCTCCGGCCTGCAGAGTGCCTGCTCGCCCCGCCGCCATGGCGCCCTTCCCCAAGGAAGCTCCCATCGCACGGCCTCCTACCATGCATCTTCGGCCGCTCAACGGAAGCTCCTACGAGCAGCTCGACCTCGCCGTCCTGGTACCTTTCTACAGTGGACCGCCCCTCCCCAAGCTCTACCTTCGGTGACCCCATCTCCGGCCGCCGCTGGCAGTTACTGCCGTGCCATGCCCTCTGCCTACGACGGCCCGCGCGTAGCAGATGGCCACCGTCGCGCCTCTCGCCTCACCTCACCGCTCCCGTACCCCGGTGTCCCCGACCTCGATCCCCACCAAGCACGCCACCAACAGCCATCGACCGCGCCTCCTCGCCCGCGACCCCGCCTCGAGGTCGACCGGCGTCCTCGTCGTCCAGCACCACGCGTCGCAAGCTCTGCAAGCCATCGTCTGCAACCCCGTCTGCTAGCGCGAGCCTGGCGTTTACCTCCTTGCATCGCATCCTCGAGCCCATCGCGAGGCCGCCCCGCGCCGCATCGCCAGAGCTTCCCCAGTGTCACACCCGCCGCCAGAGCCTCCCCAAGCTTTTTGCCATGGTCTTGGTCAAGTGTTTAAGCCGTGTTGGTGTTTCGATGCTGATGTCGTTGGTCTGCTGTCCATGGTATCCTCGTCCCCGAGATCATACTTGATGTGGGCCGTGTGACCGTGTGTTAGTGATACGGTGGAGAAGTTTGTGTTGCGGTGCCATCTGTGCTACTAGACACAGAAGACCATGTCGCCACCGAGTTCTACTTCCGTGCGTGTAGCCCTCCAAGACCATCTCCAGCGATCTCTTGTGCGGCGGTACCCGTCAAGATCTCCATCGGCAACGAGTCTCGGACCCGAAGACCACCAAGCTCTTCGATCCGGTATCTGAAGACGCCGAGACCCAGGACATCAAGATCTTCTCACGGATCCTAGAGCCTTCTTCCCGAAGTCCAAAGACCGATCCCGGCGAGACCGAATATGAACCACATCGAACCAAGATCGCCAAACACCAATGTGTGACCCCTTTATCCAAGACCCCTATTTTTATAATATGTCATAATCCAATGTTGCATATTAAATTGTTCATATCGCATACATATTTTGTGGTTTGGGGGCATTATGCCGATTCACTTCATAATTAAATATGGAGACTATATGCGGACTATTTTAGTCTTATATTGACTCCATTTAAATTTGTGTAGCGAATCGAAGCCATGTTTTGCCGTGTTAATACAACATTTAAATTGCGGGGTACCTAAAGAACATGAACCATCTAATTAATTGGCGGGACCCCGGTTCCGCTTATTATTGCCTAGTCACATCGCATCTTTGCCATGTCATACATCATACATACATCATGCCGGATCTTTTGCCGTAGTATTAAATAGTGCATCCGGTGTTTCTTTTAGTGATTTGCTTCTTTGCAGAGTTGGCCATTGAGTTGATGCGAGTACCGACAAGTCCTTCAGATAATGAATCTTCGGCAATGTTTCCCAGGCGAGCAATCTTCCCCTTTCTACCTATTTTGCATTTATAGTATTTACTTCCTTCTTGTTGATCTACTGCTATCCGTCTCATGATGCTTTTGTATTCCGTACTAGATATATTCCGTGCAGCCTTTATATCGCCTTGGACACCTCCTATTACCTGTTGTTTGGTAGATAGATGGTCTTGCGAGTCGTAGTCGCTTGCTCAGGTGCGATCCCGTGTCGTGAAGTACCACACAGTTGTTGGAATGTTGTCATATGCTTTACGATGGAGAGGATCATGACTTTAAATACAACTATTAAATTGCTAGGATAACTAATGAAAGAGGAACCGGTGGGCAATATATGCTATTTGGTTTTTCATGTCCACTTGTGTCCCGTAGGCCCCGAGTACTTGATACCTGTTCCTTGACTATTCGCACTATCCACATACGGGAGACTCTATGAATCCCCCTTAGCCAGAGCTTGATTCATTTCTTATATCTTGGGGCCATAAACTAGTTTGGGGCTTTATTACTATCATGTACTTATGCCATGTTTTACTGCTTTATTTAAGATTGTGCGTGGAGCACCCGTACTGTTTTGGATCGCGGCACGATTTTGCGGTATCGACAAGCCCAGTCACACTTTCGGGTTCCCAGTCGTTTCTAGCCATTCTCGCAAACCCTAGGTCTGTTCTGGAGCTGGCCAACTTCATTGCGGGTAGCTTAGTGGGGTAGCCCCCTAAAATAATTTATGAATCCTGTGATTGCATTGTCGTGAAAGCCTCGTTGGGTTTTTATTTGGTTTTTACAAGGTTGATCGTGTGTGTGTTGCTATTTGTGCACCCCTACAGGGTAAATCTTTCTGAAAGCCGTGTCCGCGGTTATGGACGACTTGGAGCACAGTATCTCGATCATAGACAAGCATAACTAAAGTAGTGCTATAAATTTGACTTAAAATGTGACTAGTGATCAGCTTCACTACAATGGAATGGATAATAAAAGTGCCAACAACTGGTGGAACTGGGGTGTATCGTGTCATGTTATACCTGCCTAGTAAGTATCGCAACTCCAACGGAATGAAATAAAAGTACCAACAACTGCTGGGTTTGGAATGTCACATGCTAATTGTATCTGACTAGTAAGTACTGCAACTACAACTAAATGGTTAGCTGAAACTGCCCACTACTTATGCTATCAGGATGACTCATGCTATTTATATCTGACTAATAAGTGCTTCAAGTATAATGGAATGAACAAAACTGCCAACTGTGTGAGTCCCTCGGTTTGACTTCCTCGTTTGGTCTCGAGGGGGAATACCAGGATGTGTATGATTGGTGTTAGTATCAGGTTGGTTCCGAATAGGTGTTTCTTATCCCTCTCTAACAGCCGACAGTGGTTTCGAGTCTCTATAGGTTGTTTAGTGCATGCTTCGCCGCTGCTTCAGTCCACCATACCTATGTAGGCAAGAGCCGCCGAAGTCTAGCCTCGCCGTGTACTGGCCTCAGTATAGACGCTCCTCTTTTTTCCTTTGCCCTTTGTCGGCACCCCTTTTGTTTTAGCAGGTTTGAGATCGACATCGTTAGCAGGGCTACCCTTTCGGCTTGGCCTGGGCAGGGTTATGGACACCATTGGTTATTCATTAGGGCTCTGAGCTCAATTTGCTTCTTATCCATATTCGGATACTATATCGCTTTCAAGGTGGTTTGGATCTTTGTACTGTATATTTGTATTCTTGACTCATAGAGTCGTTGATGTATATATATGTTCTGTGGGTTCCATCGTGGACTAATGCGTAATGGTATTACTTCGTTCTCCACCCGCACGCAAGTGCCTGGTGGGCGTCCTTGAATCGTTTCTATGCGGGTTTGGCAGGAAGCACTAAAACTTGCATATGCCCGGTTCGAGGGTGTTACAAAGTGGTATCAGAGCTCAGCAGTTGCGATACCCCACTGGTCCAGCCTGTAGGATAACCTAGCTAACGGACGAAATAGTGTGTCAAAACTATTTTGCAAAATCGGTTGGATAGATCTGATTATGTCTGCTTTTACTCCTTACCCCTATGCTATTCTCCTCTTATCTCCGCGTGTTTTAAATCTGCTCTCTTATCTTTTCTTCGAGTCCAGGATTTCTCGTGGTTGGGCTTTCGTCGTACCTTCAGGGTTTCGCTTCCTTCTCCTTAACAGTGTTTCCACATCCGGTCTTCGTGCTACCTAAGTAGCCTTCATCGGTTGTACCTTTCAGTGGATCAAAATCCACTGAAATCATTCTTGGTATCTTCCGGTGTTTTCCAACGCAACGACGTCATCATCAACTACATCAGATCCGGTGAAGAGCCTGCATCACTCCTTCGTTTTGAACCTCTCTTGTCGCGATCTTCAGTCTTAATTCCGAGAATGGGTTGCACGCTTTTCTACTAAATGTGTGGAGTAATAGTTTGGGTGCGTGATGGATTGGACCCCATGCCGACTACTCATTCTATTCGCTCTCGTACATTGAAGTGGATTAGATTGCACTTATTCTCTCCTCTCACTGAAGTTAAAGGTGGCCTTATCTTTTGATACCTTTATCTTCGTCCTTTGTTCTCCAGAGTGTTCTCTCGATAACGTGAGCAACGGCCGCTTGTTGGTGGTGTCGCCGATTTCAAGATGGACCAAGAATCCTTGTTAGTGGTGTCGCAAGGATCTACATGAAGGGAGAATATTCAGATCGTCGGTCTTCTTTCCCGTAGCTTGAGGCGGATCTAGAGGGCGAGATCCATTGTTACTGGTGTCGAATTGTAGCACCCCGGTAAAATCACTACTAGAAAATCACTTGTTATTTATGTTTTGTACATTATCATGACCGCATGCCCATGTCATCATGCCACATTTAATTTGAGCATTGTCATCATCATGCATATATTTGTCTAAAACTAATTTACTAAAAGCCCTATTTTGTTGTCTACATTAATCCCCTCTCTTTTATTTCAAATCAAAACCCCAGTCTTTTCCGGATATTTTATTTGTCTAAAAACTATTTACAAAAGTCCTTTAAATAATAATAAAAAGTTATATTATTTTTTGGGAGGCAGCCTGCCAGGCCCAAAAGCCCAACCGGCCACCTCCATCCCAAATCTAGACAAACCCTAGTTCTACCCCAAAACCCTAACCCTCACCTGGCCACCTAATCCCACCACCGCCAGTCACCGACCCATCCCTTTGGCAGCGATGCGTTCGCGTGACCACCCTCGCCCGCAGCTAGCACACTCCTGGATTGTCCTACATACCCCACGCCGCGGTACACGGCAACGTGCGTGCAACGCACGCACCACACGCGACCCCTAGCCTCGATACGCCCCGTCGCCCGCGCACGGAACCCACCTGACTTGATCCCACCTACCCCTTCCCTATACCGAGCAAGAGCTCATCCTCGAGCCCATCTCCCCCCTGCCAGGATCCCCATCCCCCTGCATCGATCCCCACCGCGTGTCACCTCCTTCCCTGCTGCCGGAAGCTCCTCCTGATCTTGATCCTCGCTGCCGGTCATGTGTCTTGCACCAGCGCCACCACGGGCCTCCTCTCCTCCGGCCTGCAGAGTGCCTGCTTGCGTCGCCGCCATGGCACCCTTACCCGAGGAAGCTCCCAACGCACGGCCTCCTACCATGCATCTCCGGCCGCTCGACGGCATCTCCTACGAGCAGCTCGACCTCGCTGTCCTGGTACCTTTCTACAGCGGACCACCCCTCCCCAAGCTCTACCTCTGGTGACCCCATCTCCGGCCGCCGCTGGCGGTTGCTGCCGCGTCGTGCCCTCTGCCCGCGACGGCCCGCGCGTAGCAGATGGCCACCGTCGCGCGTCTTGCCTCACCACTCCCATACCCCGGTGTCCCCGACCTCGATCCCCACCAAGCATGCCAGCAACCGCCGTCGACCGCGCCTCCTCGCCCGCGACCCCGCCCCGAGCTCGCCCAGCGTCCTCGTCGTCTAGCGCCACGCGTCGCAAGCTCTACAAGCCATCGTCTGCAATCCTGTCTGCCTCCGCGAGCCTGGTGTTCGCCTCCCTGCATCGCATCCTCGAGCCCCATCGCGAGGTCGTCCCGCGCTGTGTCGCCAGAGCTTCCCCAGTGTCACACCCGCCGCCAGAGCCTCCCCAAGCTTGTTGCCATGGTCTTGGTCAGGTGTTTAAGCCGTGTTGGTGCTTTGATGCTGATGCCGTTGGTCTCCTGTCCATGGTATCCTCGTCCCCGAGATCGTACTTGATGTGGGCTATGTGACCCTGTGTTAGTGATACGGTGGAGAAGTTTGTGTTGTGGTGCCATCTGTGCTACTAGACACAGAAGACCGTGTCGCCACTGAGTTCTACTTCCGTGCGTGTAGCCCTCCAAGACCATCTCCAGCGATCTCTTGTGCGGTGGTACCCGTCAAGATCTCCATCGGCAATGAGTCTTGGACCCGAAGACCACCAAGCTCTCCGATCCGGTATCCGAAGATGCCAAGACCCCGGACTTCAAGATCTTCTCACGGATCCTGGAGCCTTGTTCCCGGGGTCCGAAGACTGATCCCGACGAGACCGAATATGAACCACATCGAACCAAGATCACCAAACACAAATGTGTGACCCCTTTATCCGAGACCCCTATTTTTATAATATGACATTATCCAATGTTGCATATTAAATTGTTCATATCGCATACATATTTTGTGGTTTGGGGGCATTATGCCGATTCACTTCATAATTAAATATGGAGACTATATGCGGACTATTTTAGTCTTATATTGACTCCATTTAAATTTGTCTAGCGAATCGAAGCCATGTTTTCCCGTGTTAATACAACATTTAAATTGCGGGGTAACTAAATAACATGAACCATCTAATTAATTGTCGGGACCCCGGTTCCGCTTAATATTGCCTAGTCGCATCGCATCTTTGCCATGTCATACATCATACATACATCATGCCAGATCTTTTGCCGTAGTATTAAATAGTGCATCCGGTGTTTCTTTTAGTCATTTGCTTCTTCGCGGATTTGGCCGTTGAGTTGATGTGAGTACCGACAAGTCCTTCGGATTATGAATCTTCGGCAATGTTTCCCAGGCGAGCAATCTTCCCCTTTCTACCTATTTTGCATTTATAGTCTTTACTTCATTTCTGTTGATCTACTGCTATCCGTGTCGCGATGCTTTAGTGTTCCATACCAGATATATTCCGTGCAGCCTTTATATCGCCTTGGACACCTCCTATTACCTGTTGTTTGGTAGATAGATGGTCTTGCGAGTCGTAGTCGCTTGCTCAGGTGCGATCCCGTGTCGTGAAGTACCACACAGTTGTTGGAATGTTGTCATATCCTTTACGATGGAGAGGATCATGACTTTAAATACAACTATTAAATTGCTGGGATAACTAATGAAAGAGCCACTGGTGGGCAATATATGCGACTTGGTTTTTCATGTCCACTTGTATCCCGTAGGCCCCGAGTACTTGATAACTGTTCCTTGACTATTCGCACTATCCACATACGGGAGACTCTATGAATCCCCCTTAGCCAGAGCTTGATTCATTTCTTATTTCTTGGGGCCACAAACTAGTTTGGGGCTTTATTACTATCCTGTACTTATGCCATGTTTTACTGCTTTATTTAAGATTATGCCTGGAGCACCTGTACTGTTTTGGATCGCGGCACGATTTCGCGGTATCGACAAGCCCAGTCACACTTTCGGGTTCCCAGTCGTTTACAGCTGTTCTCGCAAACCCTGGGTCCGTTCCGGAGCCGGCCAACTTCGTTGCGAGTAGCTTAGTGGGGTGGCCGCCTGAAATAATTTATGAATCCTGTGATTGCTTTGTCGTGAAAGCCTCGTTGGGTTTTTATTTGGTTTTTCCGAGGTTGATCGTGTGTGTGTTGCTATTTGTGCACCCCTGCAGGGTAAATCTTTCTGAAAGCCATGTCCGCGGTTATGGACAACTTGGAGCACAGTATCTCGATCATAGATAAGCATAACTAAAGTAGTGCTATAAATTTGACTTAAAATGTGACTAGTGATTAGCTTCACTATAATGGAATGGATAACAAAAGTGAAAACAACTGGTGGAACTGGGGTGTATCGTGTCATGTTATACCTGCCTAGTAAGTATCGCAACTCCAACAGAATGAACTAAAAGTGCCAACAACTATTGGGTTTGGAATGTCACATGCTAATTGTATCTGACTAGTAAGTACTACAACTACAACTAAATGGTTAACTAAAACTGCCCACTACTTATGCTATCAGGATGACTCATGCTATTTATATCTGACTAATAAGTGCTTCAACTATAATGGAATGAATAAAACTGCCAACTGTGTGAGTCCCTCAGTTTGACTTCCTCGTTTGGTCTCGAGGGGGAATACCAGGATGGGTATGATTGGTGTTAGTATCAGGTTTGTTCCGAATAGGTCTTTCTTATCCCTCTCTAACAGCCGACAGTGGTTTCGAGTCTCTATAGGTTGTTTAGTGCATGCTTCGCCACCGCTTCAGTCCACCATACCTATGTAGGTGAGAGCCGCCGAATTCTAGCCTCGCTGTGTATTGGCCTCAGTACTGACGCTCCTATTTTTCCTTTGCCCTTTGTCGGCACCCCTTTTGTTTTAGCAGGTTTGAGAGCGACGTCGTTAGCAGGGTTACCCTTCCGGCTTGGCCTGGGCTGGGTTATGGACGCCATTGGTTATTCTTCAGGGCTTTGAGCTCAATTTGCTTCTTATCCGTATTCAGATGCTATATCGCTTTCAAGGTGGTTTGGATCTTTGTAATGTACATCTGTATTCTTGACTCATAGAGTCGTTGATGTATATATATATGTTCTGTGGGTTCCATCGTGGACTAATGTGTAATGGTATTACTTTGTTCTCCACCCGCATTTAAGTGCCTGGTGGGCGTCCTTGAATCGTTTCTATGCAGGTTTGGCGGGAACCGCTAAAACTTGCATAGGCCCGATTCGAGGGTGTTACATTGATGTAGATGAGCCGAAGCCGACCTCAAGGTCATGATGAAGTCCTTGCACTCCAACGGCTCCAATGACTTGAGTGCCTCAAGTGTGACACCTCGCGGGGAATTACACACGTCAGGTGCCTGACGATGACTCCCGCTTCCCCGATCCAGCAGCAGTTGTGGAAGTAGAGCTCCCGGATCCGAATACCGCAGCACGATGGCGCTCCGCGGTGAAGATGTCTCTCATTCGCACAGTCCGAACTTGGGATCATGGTCACGAGAGAGAGACAGAGAATATCAATTGGAGGTCTCCCCAAAAGTGAGAAGACCTTTATTGAATATTGTGTGTATTTATCTGGCCAAATACCCCCACTATATATAGGGGAAGGGGAGGTACTACCTCCCTCAAAGTCCCGCGGTGGGACTAAAGGAGGGGAGAGGGGGAGGGGTGGCACCACCGGCCACCCCATGGGCCCCGCGTGGGGTGCTAGCCCACTAGGGCGCCGGCCTCCCCTCTTGGCCCTTCTCCCTCTTGCCTTTTCCCTAATGGGCCCTCTTCCCTCCGGAATTGGCCCATTAAGCCTTTGACCTTTTAAATTGATTTTCTTGTTATTAAATAATTATGAATAAATGATTAAATCAATATTGAACATTCATTCACATATTATTCAACCTCCATGGTTATGGAACACTTTCCACCCCCACTCCGGACATCCTCCGGTCTTACCGAAACCCTTCCGGTTTTCTCTCTACTATTATTCGGCGATTCTACCGATCCTCTAAACATTCTCTAAGCATCATCAAACCCTTAAGCGTGATACCCTACGGTTTGGGAACACTCCAGACATGGTCGGGACACTCCCGGACCAATGATCAACAGAGGGACCTGGATGGCCATGTGACCCCTGTGCGTTCCACGAAGATCTTTCGTCGTTTGAACCGGGATAGTCGTGTCTTATTACCTTTGTCCCTCGATACTTGCATTGCCCGAGATCTGATCAATGACATCACCATGTCGTGTTCAGTCTCGTTACTGAACAATGCTACTTGACTCGTTCCGACAAGTGATATCCCTGTGATCAAATCACACGCTGCGCAGCTATTGGATATAACTTCTCTGAGTGGGCCCTTGAGTATCTTTCTACCACATGGACAGACAAATCCCGCTCTTGACATATATTTCCTCTACGGTTTCCTCCGAGTACCTGAACACACCTTTATAACCACGGTATTACCAAGTGGCGCTTGATGCTATCTAAGCACTCTCGGGAGACAGTGATTGATATAGCATCATGGTCTAAGGAGTAGTCTACGAGGATCCATTTCTAATCATCGTAACTTGAACTTCGTGACATGATCGGGTCACGATGTTTATGTTGGGTATTGGTTCATCATCTCATTCTATGAATGAGTTGACTCCATTTCCTACTGGCATAAATGCCACATGATCAGGAAACATGATCATCTGTTGACCAATGAACCAGTGACTAGAGTTTCACTAGGAACCCTTGGTTGTTTATATATCACACATGTATTGATGTTTCCACTCAATAGAGTTATAGCATGATATAAAACTTAATCATAAACTATATGAAATATGATAATAGTCCTTATTACTATTTGTCTCTAGGGCATATTTCCAACACAAAATACTTGGATTGATATCAAATATTCTTACAATGGTCGGCGAATCACAAGGAGATCTCAAGTACAAAGTAATGGCTATGGCTAATGGAGGGGATCGAAGATGGAAGGGATGAACAATGGTATGGATCTCCTTTGGGGGTGTTGTGATGCAATCTGAGAATGGTGGCCTTCTGTGCGGTGGCTAAGACCTCAACATATATAGGCGTCTTCATGAAAGTTGTAGGGTTTGACGAGATGGAGCCATCGCCACATGGTATGGGTGGATGGTACACGCAGGCCATGCTCGTACCAGTGGTCGTTATGGCCGCTATCGCTTGGAATTTTCTCAACAATTACTTGGTCGTGTGGAGTTTCTCAAAAACCTTCATTATGACTCCAGATTCCGCGTTAAGAAGCGTGATTTCTTGCACAACACAAATTAAAGCAATGGTATGCATATCTTTGCAATTATTAGTCATTACTGGCAATGACTGAGAGTTTCTTGTCAATTTCTTGACTACGAACAATGTTTAAAGGCGGTGGAAGATGGCTATTTTTGGAGCCATCAACTTTCCCAAATCTCAAACCTTGATCGCCCTCAAGCAAGAAGAAACAGAAGAACTATAAGGAATTCAGTGTTTAAACTTGAAACACCAAGAATAAGAATTCACTTACGGTTGGTAGTGATATGCGCCCAGCACTTCATTCATTTGAAAGGCTTATCAATGTTAGAGAGACAACAAGAATACTATACAAGCTTTGGTAAGTCAAGACAATCAAAGTAGAGTTTAATATAAGCATAAGTGACTAGTAGTGTAATAATCAATCCAATTCTTCTAGTTAACTCTCAGCTTGCCAAGGAACACTAGGATGTTTTAATAGCATAATTGAGTAAGAGAGTTCATGTCCTAAGTAGCATAACAGTGAAGTGTCTTATTGACGCCCACATTAGTAAATGAAGGCTATCAAAACACTTCTAATCCAACCATTATCTTTCAAGAAAATTCATAAAGTAGTAACGATACCATGCCAAGTACTTGTTGTGTGGATCATCATATATATATATATATTTTTTCTTCCTTCTTCTAGGATCATTGAGTGTTTATTTTACAAGTACTTGAATAACCTTTGAGAGTACAAATAATTTTTCCCATACATTGACATGTTTGCCACTTATGTCATCAACTCATAGCTGAAATCTGAGGTTATACCATAGATCGTTCAAAAGCTAGCGGAGTTGTTGGCATCCCAAAGGTGTGCATGAGAAACATAGAACTTTTTTAACTAGTACCACGGTTTGATCCATAAGGTTAGCGTTGGCATGCATCATAATTACCACTAGACTTCATTTCAATCAAACAACTCTTTTCAAGAGTGTCGTCAAGTCTATCAAAACATCTATGGGGTTAAATATTTTCAAGGGTATACTCTCAAGAAAATCATTCATCAAACAAGTCATAAATTTCAGACTTTTTGTTGGTGTACTTGTTTGCCAATATTATTTCCAAGGCAAGACTCGGTTAGCTAAAAGAACTATAGCAAAATCTTCCACAACTAATCATCATACCAATAAAAAGCTTTACTCTAACTATTTTTAATCACTCCTACTAGCATGATAGCTTGACAAATCAACCAACTAAAATAAACAACTCAAACTTCAAAAGTGGGAGACATAGGACATACCCCTCATGAGTTACTTCATGGTCCTCTTCCTTATAGAGATGAATTCCTTCAAAACTCAAGTACGATTATTCCCATAATAATATTAAAGCAAAGAGGCAAAGTACGAATCCACATTCACGAAAAAAGGAAAATAGAAAAATCTTTTTGTATTTTTGAGGATAGGGATTACAGAATAGAAAAGAACTTGCGACCAAGCAAGGAATTAAGAAAAGAAAAACAAATGAAAAACAAAATCAAACTAAAAAAGGAAAGAAAAGGAAAAAGCAAAGTGTTGGAACAAACTAACACGAGTGTGTCAAAGCTCTCAAGGAGCTAGAGTACAACCTCATTATTACACAAATAAAATTGTCGAGGGAACACATCCCCAAGCTCAGGGTTTTGAAAGCCCTTTTGTTGCTCATTGTGGTGGTGGTGGAGAATCTCTCACATTCCATTGGTTGCTCCAATCATGGAACTGGGTGGCGAGGTTGGCAGTAGCATATCAAATGTTGATCGAGAGGTTGTTCATGTTTTGGATATTTCCTTCGAGAGCATAGATATAATCACAGGTGGTGTAGTAGTTTGGTGGCTGCACATCTTGTTCGGGTCCTTCTTGTTCTACTTCTTCATCTTCTCCTTCCTCTCCCATGGGTATTTCTTGATGGGGTAGACCTGCCTCAACCTGCGCGTCAAAATGCAAATGTCCATCCTCAATAGAGAATAGACCAAGAGGCAAAGGATCTGGGATCAAGTGATCCACTCGAGGTATATCAAAGAAGTATCTACCATTAGTTCTAGAAAGCATACCATAAGCTCTTTGAGTAGAAAACTAAGACGGTGACTTCCTGTCAATGGTTGGATGTTACCTAGGTCGATGTGAAGTGCGCGTGCAAGAACGGTTATAACTCCTCATCCACATATGGGTCCTCGAGATTGCATAGCTTGATACTTAAGGTAAAACACAAGAAGGGCGCCCAAGTTTAGCAATAAGTTACAGTTACTAATAGCAGGTTTCGCGAGGATCATCATGTCCTCCTCATTAACTCTAGTAAACTCACCACGTGCCTGCAAGGTGTTAGCAATAACATAAAACAAATAGCGAATAACTGGATGGTCAATTTGGATCCCCTTGGGTGTTTTTCCATTGATTCTCATTCTATTAAAGTACTCCTAAGGTGCAGGATTTAAATCTAAAGTGGTGGAGCGTATGTTGGTGGTGTTGTTGGCACCCCCAAAACATCGAGCCCATTGGTCGAGTGTCAAGGACTACTCATAGTTCATAAGACGGAAGTTGATGCGATCAACTCCAGAATTTCTCCTCGGAACAACAGTGAGAGAACACCATATGTGTCAAGGTGAGGAGGAACCAATGCGTCAAACAGCGGTATGTGGTGACATCCTGAAAGACAAAGTCATACAAACCAACATTATTGCAAAGTAAAACGAAATCAAAATGAATTCCAAGTTGGTTCAGGATATAGGGACACACCCACTTTGTGGACTTGATTTCTCGGAGCTTGAGATGGTCGAAACGGTTCAGCTGAAACTCCTCGGTGAACTCGAGTTGTGGTGACTCGGGGGTCAATGTATCAACAGGTGGCGCGGCAGGTTTCCCAGCCATCACACGTGTAAGGCTCCTTGTATTCATCTAAAACAAAGTAAAATAAAATTATTAATTAAATTTTTAGTCAAATAGAAATATAGCATAAACATTCATCTACACTTGTTACAAAAGAAACTCCTCTCAAAAGCAATACTAAGCATGCTCAATATCAAGATTAGCTCAAGAACAAGACTAAAGTCTAGATGATAATGATGAAAGATTGAGTAGAGTTTTCTGATAAATAAGTTGGGGATCGGAGAAGAATCGTACCTTAAATCAATTGGGTGCGAGGAATCGAAGAAAGATTGAATAAATTTGAAGATCTAGTGGAAGTGTTTTGAAGTTTGGAGGAAGAAGAAACAGAAAAGTTTGTGTTTGGGGATTTTAGGGTACCACCTCCTAGGGGTTATGGTGGCCGCATACGTGGTACGGGTGGGCGGTACAGCCGGAGCCCGCCCTTACCGAGTAACATACCTTGGGGGTGATGAATCCCTTTCGGCGATGCACTCGGTATGGGCGCGCGGTACAGTTGTGCGCGCCCGTACAACTGGTCGTTATGTGCCTTTGCTTGAAATCTGATGTTTTGCTCGAAGGTACGGTACGGGCGAGTGGTACAGGAGCGTCCGATCGTATTAGTGGTCGTTACGACCGCTGTTTCCTACGGAAAAAATCAGAGTTTCTATTTACCAATGCTTCAATGCGGTACAGGTGCACGGTATGGGCCCTTCCGGCCATACCACTGGTCGTTATTCGTCCAGTAAGCTGAAAAACTCCAAGAATTGGGTTAGTGGCTTTGTGCGATCTTTACACATCTTATCAAAGAACAAAATAACAGCAAATAGCCTTCATAAAAATAAGCAATACTTCTTAGGCCATGTGTTAGTAAGAATAAAAGATCGAGGATTACCTTATTTCTTATCCTCTCTTAGAAGGTCTTATTTAACACTCATTATTAAAAAAACAAAAACAAAAACTAAACAAAACTAACACAAGAGTAAAAACTTTTATTTCACATGGGTTGCCACCCATGAAACGCTTCTAGTTAAGGTTAATTGGATTGACCCAAATGGTGATCATTTAGGTTTAGTGAGCGGAATACCCACTCCAAAGTAATTGGTTTTCAATGTAATTATACCATCATCATCATTGATAGATTTGGCATTTTTCTTCCTAGGAAGGTGGACTATAAAAGAATCTCTAGATGGTAGTCCTATTCTCACATTCCCTTTATGTAAATTTATTAGAGCTTTAATAGTTCTTAGGAATGGCCTACCTAGAACTATAGGTGCTATGGGATCTTCAGGCATGTCCACTATAAGTAGATCAATAAGAGCGGGACTTCCTTTAATTTCGACAACTATATTTTCTTTTATCCCAAAAACTTGTTTATAAGTTGAATCATGTAGATGGAGTCTTAATTCAGTGGTTGCAAAAGGCCCCAAGTTTAACTTGTCAAATAGACTTTTGGAAATTCTTGAGACGCTTGCAACAAGATCACAAAGTGCAGATAACTCCAATCTTAATTTTAATAATGGGCTCAAATATATCATCTAGCTTAGCAGGAAGCTTATCAGCTAGCCTCTTATAATCCATCTCTAAATCTCAAACTTTAGATGCTACTTGCTGAATAAATTATTGATACATAGCATCATTACCTTATTCTATATCCTGTTTCTTCATGTTGATCATCTTTACTAGATCTTCCACTGTATATTTAGGTGTTGGCGTGTTGCTATAATCCAGCTCTTCAGGCTTCTCTTCATTTGTTTTCATCCTCATCATCTTGAGGTCTTCTACCATATTTGGCTCGGGCTTCCTAGCAAATTTTGCTAGTATGAGAGCTTGGATCTCAACTACCTTGCCCAATTGAGCCTCCATGGTCTTTGTCCTTTCCTGTAGAGCCTGCACATCATTTCTAATTGCAGCGGCTTGGTTAGATAATTTTCCTATACTACTTTCATGGTTCTCCGTGATTTTAATAAAGCATATTATTTTGCTTGGTTTGAGCTTGCATAAAAGTTCTAACAGTTTGCTCAAATGAGAGATTTCCATGATTTGCTCCATTATGATTATCATAATTATTGTAAGGAGCTCCTGCAGGATTAGAATAATGTTTTTGAACGTTAGAAGAAATTTTTTGGTTTTTCCAAGCAGGATTATAAGGAGTGCAAGCTATAAAATTGATATCATTAACATCGGTAGCGATAGAATTAACTTGGGTAATCTTCCTTACCATTTACTATATTGAGTAACTCGTATACCTTAGATGTAAGCTCTTCATTATTTACCTCAGTTATTGAACTCACTCTTTTCAAGGTTCTTTAAACATGCCATTAGGCATTGTTATTTTGCATATCATCAAGTAATTTTTTGCAACACTCACTTGCTTTCCCATGATTGTTCCTCCTGCTATAGTATCTAGCATAGACTTAGACATTGGGTTAAGGCCATTATAAAATAAATATAATATAATCCATTCTTCCATTCCATGACTAGGACAATTCATTATAGATTCTTTCATCCTTTCCCATGCGAGCGCTAGTGGCTCGTGATCTTCTTGTCAAAAACTTGTAATATTGGATCTTAGTTGCATAGTATTAGCTGGGGCAAAAATTTAGTCACAAAGATATTAGTGCATTCCTCCCAAGATTTAATAGTGCCCTTAGGTAGTGCTAGCAACCAGTCCTAAGCCTTTCCTCTAAGAGAGAAAGGGAACAAATCCAATTTAATAGCATTTGGATCTACATCCTTAATACGCATCATGTCGCAAATTTTAGTAAAAGTATTTAAGTGCAAACCTGAATCCTCACAAGATGAGCCTCCAAATTGGTTTTGCTGAACCAAACTTAAAAGGTTAGGATTAATTTCATATGCTGCCGCATCCATAGCTGGCTGACTAATAGGTGCACGAATATAATCATAAGTGGGAGTAGCATACTCCCCAAGTATCTCTTATATTTTTAGTATTTTTTAGGTAAAGAAAACAAATAACAAGTAACTATTTTTTTGGGTTTTCAAATAGATAACTAGAAAGTAAACTAATAACAAGAAATAAACTACAAACAAATAATAAAACTAAAAACAAGGTCTCTAGTGACGTCACTAGGATATCGGAATTGCTTCCCCGACAACGACGCTAGAAAAAGGGTTGATACCTTCGATCCGGATTCACGGATGTAGTATAATATGATTTCACCTAGTAGACCGAGGTTTAATCGAACCTTGGAAAGCAATGCTAAAACGAAATAATAAGGACACGGCTACGAGACTTTGTTTCTCCGTTTTACCTTTTGTTTACCAGACCAAACTAGTTTACTTTTATAGTGGTTTGATTCAATGGATGCTGATAGGCCAGGGTTGAAGATCCACCTGTAGTCGCACATCATGTGGGATAAAAGATAATAATAAGCACAGTCATGTGTAATGTTATAATAGAGATAATCTCTTGTGGGCAACACATCCTAATATACTAGAGCCCTTTTGATGCAGCAGACATAGCAATAGTCTTTTGATCCAACCAAGTGCACCATCAAACCAAGGGCTACAAACAATTATTAAGTGTAATAAGTGTAAAAAACATATCAAAACATTAAGTGGTGATGTTGTTGTGATCTTGAATGTGTCGCTAAGCAAAGACCGGACTACCCTTTCTATCACTTGGGTTCCTATGAGATCGCTGCTAGCTAAGTATCTCACCTCAAGCCTTTATCAATCTAAGGGGTCTTGGGTACTTACAAGTCCAAAGATCAAGACAAGAGACAAAGAAAGAAAAGATACAAATCTCTCTTTCAAACAATACAATGGTCCCATAGATTATATGCACATAATCACTACGAGGTCTATCCCTAACCCGCAGCCCATGAGGACTACTCACTCATAATAATAAGATCAAGTATAGAAAATATTGTGCAAAATACTTAGATTGAAATCAAATATTCTTACAATGGTCACCGAATCACTAGGAGATCTCAATTACAGAGTAATGGGTATGGCTAATGGAGGGGATGGAAGATGGAAGGGATGAACAATCGTGTGGATCTTGATGACTGCAAGTGCACGGATTGTTTATAGCTAGTTTTGAAATAAAGATATCGATCCCACAGGGAGTAGGAGTCTGAAGTCTAATAACTCTTGAAATAAATATTACACTAGTAATGCTAAATAAAGTTCTAAGTGACAAGATAAAATACGAGTATTGGGTAAAAGGGTGTTTTTGGGTTTTTGGTATAAGAGCAATAATAAGTAAAGTAAAACAACAGATTATAGAAAGTAAGTATCGTGTATGTAAGAGAGATTAGAACTGCAATAGGGAAAAAGCGTTCTTAGGGAGTGGAGGATTCACCACTCGCATTATAAGGAGCTAGGGTAAAGATTATTATCATGAACACTCTCAACTATGTATGTGTGGGAGGAACTCCGTATTTGGAAAAATAGGCAGCAACCGCTGTTCACATCATCCTCATAACCACAGCAGTCAGCAATCGACATCAATCAAATTACTGTGCTATTAAGGGATGTAATCTTGTAGAATGTATCCCATGGCATGGATAGTGTTCCGTGAGTTTCCTCGGTTTCCCAAGTTGATACATAATGAGTGCCAATAGCTTTATAGTCACTATAAGTGCTAACACACCTCCATCTACCAACAAGTAGTTCCCTCCATCAAGTCCCCATGAGAGGCAAATATTGAGAGGTCGACTTCTCTCAACATCAAGACAAAGACAATCTAACACATGGTCACAACGATGAATATCATAATAAACTTTATCTTATTTCGATGCCATAATAGGGTTTCTCAATCTCCCCAAGAACTAATGATCTACTCAGAAATGGAGGCAATCAACATCATGGCAGTAACAATGGAATCTATCATAGATGAATAGTACTTGTATAAAACCACATTGAGTACGGAAATTACAACAAGATCTAGACAAGATGTAGATGGGATGGATGGCGATGGTGGTGATGCAGCGGTGGATGATGAAGATCGATGCCTTAGCCACCCAGATCTGTGCATGGCGAAGATGGATCCCGGTGGATGAATTCCCCCTCCAGATGCCTTCCAAAGGTGAGGTTTCTGCAATTTCTAGGTGTTCTGTATGTTGTCTCTCTGATCCAGTTGCATGGGGTGAAACTATTTGAGGAGGCGGTGGCGGCACCAACTATACGGGCGGAACTATATGGCCGAAAAATTTATTCTTGCCGTATAGTTGGTCGTTAAACCTTCTGTCTCCCTTGTTCGCTTTGGGTTTTCTTCTGGTATTATTAATATTTCCTAAATAAGCGATTTACGTTTTTTACTCCTTTTCTCCTCAGTACAACTGCTTCAAGAATTGTGTCCATTGTATCCATCATCTGTCCTGATCCTGGTGAAAACAGACATGAAATGTGCGCAAGAGCGCCGTAAAATACCAAGATCCTACATCTACAATGCAAAATATCAATATAAAAATGATGAAAATATGCACTCATCAACTTCCCCAAGCTTAGACTCTTGCTCGTCTCAAGCAAGTTCAGCTTAATGGATGTGATCCTCATAATCATGAAGCTGAGTCAATAAAATAAATGAGGCAGTTGCAGCATGTGTTTATCATATACGATACATAGGAATAGGTTCATGAATAGTACCTTACTCGAACCATCTGAATAGTATTAGTAGGCTTCCACACCTTAGTGATCAACAGTTCACGAAAGATGAATCTCAACATAATGTAAAAGTATCCGGTTCAACCGAATGAGTTAGTGAGGTAGTCCCAAGTGTTTTAGGATTAACATATTCACTTGGGATTCAAAATCTGAAAAGTGTCTCTTTGTCATACTACAGAATAGTGGTGTATGCCTATTTGCTCTTTGCACATTCACTCTTTTTCTTCTTTATTTTCTTCTCTTTTGTTTATATGCTCACACTTTTATTTAGGTGTTGTGCAAAGGAGCTAGCCATACATTCCACTTCATGTAAGAATTGAAAGTTTAACGATCTCAATTATCAAATTCCAATTGTATATGAAGCATTCTTATGACTTGAAGATTCTACCTCGACTTGTTCTCACTCTATTTTGATAGCACTTTTATTTTCCTTGGTTCAAGGTTTCTTTTTTTTCAATTTAACTGCATAGATAATTTTCTTTGTAAATCGAAGTGTAGACTTACAATATGTTGATCAAATTATCTTTATATGTTCCATTAATACCAATGGTGTGGAACACTACTATTGTTACCATCAAGTGCAAGTAAAATTATACTCAAGCCATTCATATATCCAATAAGACAAACACAAACTCAAAATTTCTCCATATATAATAATAAACTCGGAATTTCATCAAAGGAATCGACTATTCCTGAAGGGAATTCCAATGATGCAAACTTTATTTCTAGTTTGAACTAATGCTAAAATAGTAATAAAAACTTATAAGATAGATTACAAGGTCTTAAAGATCTCCCCAAGCTTGGAATCAAGCCAGGCGGGATCAAATAATCCCTTACGATTATTTGATACCGTGATTATTGTAGATCACTATGGCCCATGGCGCGTCGCATCTTCTCTTCACGGGCCAGCCTGAGACATAGGGATTGATTGACTGCTTCTAATTCTTCAATACGCAGGTTGTACAAAAGATTATTCCTCTCTAGCACTTTCACTTGTTCTTTAATGAACTCATTATTATCACGCATGGTTCCAACAATAAAGACTTCTTCTCTTTTGAAGGAATTGACCTTAGTTCATTGAATAACTCTCGTAAACAAAAATCACCAGGACTAAAGTTCCTCTCAATAAGATTGGTGTCTTGCTAGGAATACATCGACACTGCATTCAACATCTTTATTTCCTGCCTCTACATAATCTACAACTCAAATTCGTGAAGTAAAAGAATCCAAAGGATCAGTTTTGGCTTATGGTCTTTCCTCTCAAGGAGTTCTTTTAAACCATCACGATCCGTATGAACTCTCACTTTTGCATCAACTATATAAGAATGAAATTTATCACAAGAGAAAAATATAGCAAAATGTTGCTTTTATTCCTTAAGATAATTCTTTTGAGAACCATTAAGAGTTCTACTAGCATGATCTATAATATTAAATCTGCGACCAATGTGTTGTTCCAGAGTTACTCCTACATCATCATCACTAGATTCACATATTAAGTCAAAAGTCATATCCCAGATAGGAGGTTTAATAATAGGAGCACGGGATAAAGCATTCTTGAGTTTATCAAAGGCTATATGACATTTATCATCAAAATTAAATCTTACTCCCTTTTGCAGGAGATTAGTCAAAGGTTTAGATATTCTAGAGAAATTTCTAATGAACCTTCTATAAAAACCCACATGACCAAGGAAACTTCTTATACCCTTAATATCTCTAGGTTGTGGCATTCTCTCTATTGCCTCAACCTTAGCTCTAACCACTTCAATTCCCATACCTGATACCTTATGTCCAATGACTATACCTTCTTTGACCATAAAATGGCACTTCTCCCAGTTTAGAACAAGATTGGTTTCTTCACAACGCTGTAAAACACTTTTGACATTTTCCAAGCAACTAGTAAATGAAGTTCCATAGACAGAAAAGTCACCCATAAATACTTCCGTTATCAGTTCTATAAAATCCACAAAAATAGCAGTCATGCATCTTTGAAAAGTAGTTGGAGCATTACATAAACCAAAAGGCATACATCTGTATGCATGTAAACCATAAGGACTAATGAAAGTTGTTTTAAGTTGGTCATCCGAATGAACAGCTATTTGAGAAAAACCAGATTATCCGTCCAAGTAGCAAAAATGAGTGTGATTTGGTAACCTTTCTAAAGTTTGATCTATCAACGGTAAAGGATAGTGATATTTCCTAGTTTCTTTATTCAATTTCCTGAAGTATATGCACATCCTATGCCCAACAATAGTTCTAGTAGGTATCAATTCATTGTTTTCATTAGGAACAACAGTAAAACCGCCCTTCTTAGGGACATAATGAATAGGACTTACCCATTCACTTTCTCTAACAGGATAGATTATACATGCGTCCAGTAGGCATACAATTTTCTTTCCTTACCACTTCTTTCATTTCAGGCTTCAATCTTCTATTAAATTCCGCAACTGGTTTAGCATCTTCTTCCATGAATATTCGATGGACGCTTATCATGGGACTAATGCCCTTCAAATCATCCATTTAGTACCCAAAGGCCTTGTGATGCTCCTTGAGTATTTTCATTAGTTCTTCTTCTTCTTCTTCTTCTCCTGAAAGTTTAGCACTAATAATAACAGGAAATTTATTTGTATCATCTAAAAACATATATTTAAGATTATCTGGTAGATTCTTCAACTCTAGGGGTGGTAATTCCTCGTCCCCTATCTTTTCTGGCTCTTCAAAAGCCTCATCAGTAGGAGGCCCTATAATGGGAAGTGAATCGAGTTCATATTCTAGTTCTTCTAGGGACTTGTCCTCCATAACTATTTCTTCATAATTGGAGTCTTCATTTATTTCTTGTTCTTGATTACTAAAGAAAAGAGCTGCCATTTCCTCGATAGTTTTCTCTTTTTCTTATTGTATTTGTGGAGGCCTGTCTTTAAATTTGGAAAGGTGGAATTCCTTTTCCGCTCCCCCAAGCTTAAGAGACACTATCTCCTTTTTAAAATTGACATAGGCACCTATATCACTCAAAAAGTTCCTTCCAAATATAATTAGGCAAAGAGTGTCAGCCGGTATATCAACAACTACAAAATCGATAGGAACGTTGTTGTTGCCAATTGTGACATTTGCATCTTCAACTACTCCCATTGGAATTCTAAGGTTTTTATTGGCTAACATAATTGTCATATTAGTATTTTCAATTGTAGCCGGTTCTATTCCTTCTTTTATTTCTAAATAGAAATCATAAGATATAACATTAACTTCGCTACCAAGATCACATAAACCATAATGCGAGGTTTCTTTAAATATGTAGGGAAGAATAGTCTTACCCGCATCTTTTACCTTTGTCTTACCTTCAACCAATACGCAAGGCTCTTCATCAAGTTCAACTATGTTACAATGCGCGTACATAGCCATAATTGCTTCCTTCGTTACCTCTTCATCTTTGGTTTCTTCTAGATATTCCAAGGCTTCTGGAATACTTTCCTCTTCTTTCTTTTCCTGTGCTGCTTTGACCTGTTCATATTCAAAAATATGCTTATTTGCAGTGTTAGGGAAAGGTATCTCATATGTTAGTTGTAGGAAGGCCAATGTTGCTTTAACTTCTCTTTTCTTCTCAAGTTCGGGTGGTGGATCATACTTGACCAAACCCTCTTTTGGAGCTTTGATATATTCTGTAAAGGCTTTAAGAACTTGCAACACAAGATCTAAATCCAAATAAAGTTCTTTAGATAATTCTTTAACATGACCTTTTTTATTACAGTCATGAATACAGTCATGTTCTATTTCTATGCCTCCTTCACTTCCTCGACCAAAATTCCATGAAACTTTATGATCGCGAATTCTATTAAGTAAAGCCCACACTTTAGATATAGGAAGATTCATAAAGGCTCCTTCCACGAAAGAGTCTAGTTCAATTTTATTAGGTTTAATTAAACCGCCATAAAAGATACGCAATAAATACCATTCGGTCAAATCATGATGATGAGATAGGCAAAGTAAATCTTTAAATCTTATATAAGCTCTTACTTGTCCTTCATTAGAACGGTTCTTCCAAGTCATTATAAGACGCCTGATTCCAAAAGATTTTGATAATGGATAATATTTTGCTAGAAATTCACAAGCTAGATTATCCCAAGTAGTAGTGGCTTCTACGGGTAAAGATCTATACCATGAGAGAGATCTACTAGTCAAATTTTGACTAAAAAGTTTAACCCTTACCTCATCAGCAGTATATCCCGTCAATTGAAAAGTGCTAGATATATCTTTGAAACATGCAATATGCTCATATGGATCAGGATCTTCTTCATCTCCAGTAAATTGTTTCTTGTGTAGAATACCAATTAATAGAGGATTTATTTCAAACCCCCTTATCTTCTCATTGGAGTTGTCTCTTTTATAAATATCATAGGGCTTCCCAAAGTGGTTGAGTTGGTTAGCACTAGTCATATGCTCAAACTCCATCATGTTGGTGGAAACCTGTAACTCAAAGCAAAACTTAGCAAGACAAAAATAAATAAGAAAAAACTAAAATACCTACATCGCATAGCTCCCCGGCAACAGCACCGGAAAATAGCTTGATGACTGCAAGTGCACATATCGTTTGTAGCTAGTTTTGAAATAAAGATATCGATCCCATAGGGAGCAGGAGTCTAAAGTCTAATAACTCTTGAAATAAATATTACACTAGTAATGCTTAATAAATTTCTAAGTGACAAAATAAAATTCAAGTATTGCGTAAAAGGGTGTTTGGGGTTTTTGGTATAAGAGCAATAATAAGTAAAGTAAAACAGCTGAATACGGAAAGTAAGTATCGCGTATGTAAGAGAGATTGGAACTACGATAGGAAAAAAAGCATTCTCAGGGAGTAGCGGATTCACCAGTAGCATTATAAGGAGCTAAGGTAAATATTATTATCATGAACATTCTCAACTATGTATGTGTGGGAGGAACTCCGTATTTGGACAAATAGGTAGCAACTGCTGCTCACATCATCCCCATAACCACAATAGTCAACAATCGACATCAATCGAATTACTACGCTATTAAGGGACGTAATCCCATAGTGAAATGGATCATATGGGCACCTAGAGGGGCTTGAATAGGTGCTACTTCAAAATTTAATGCTTTTTCAAATTTAGGCTTGACACAAAAGGTAAATTCTCTACATAAGTTATTATGAAGAATTTCCCTATATGCAAACCTATCTACTAGCGAGTAAAGGCGAGTGAGAAAGAGGAACGAGTAAACCGTAGTGGAGCACGCGGAGACACATGATTTGTTTTACCGCAGTTCCTTCCTTGTTAAGGGAAGTACATCTGCGTTGGAGGGGTGGGCGGTACTAAGACCACCAAGCCACAATAGGCCTCACCCTGTTCTCTGATGGATCCCACCACCAAAGGCGTGATGCACCTTTCCACTATATGAACCCTTCGAGGAGGGTACCGACGCCTTTACACAACTAGCGGGGCACAACTCCACAACCAAATTCGAGGCTCCCATAATGACAACAAGCTGCCACAATAACAAGTTATCAATAACAAAACACAAGATCTAGATATTAGCGAGAATACTAACTAGGGGATTCCTCCAAGTGAATGGAGAGGAGTTGATGCGCTTGATTTGTGATGACGATGTAGGTTGTCTCCTCCTTCAAATCCCCCAAAGATCGAAGCCTTTGGGTGGTTGAAGTGAGAGATCTAGAGAGAGAGCTCTTGCAATAGGTCTGGTCTTTTTCGAATGAATCAAGAAGACTGAATGGAGGGGATGAGGGGGCTTTTATACCCATGCATCCACTGAGCCATTGAATTCATTTGGGGTCGGATTATCTGGCCCAAGTGGGGGCTGGATTATCCGTCCTGGGTAAAACTCCGCCCTAGACTCGGATTATCCGACAAATAAACTGCCCCCACACAGAACGACACGTCGAGCCTCCCCTTGATCGTCTCCTAGTAATCCGGCCCCTTGCGAGGACCGGATTATCCGGTCAGTGAAGGAAAAACCGCCCCTGTTCGGATTTTCCGAGAGAAAATCCGAACATAGACAGAGCGTCGCGCCTTGGTAGCCTTTGATCATCTTCTGGGGGCTGGATTATCTGACCCAAGGTGAGGGCTGGATTATTCGGTCAGGGGAAGAAAATCCGCCCCCGTTCGGATTTTCCAGGAGAAAATCCGTCCCCAGACAGAGCGACGTGCCATGCCAGCCTTTTCCAAGTGAGCTAGGCCGGATTATCCAGCCCTTGATGGGGGCAGATAGTCCGCCCCCCTAACCACAAAAACATCCATGGACACTTTGCACACATGAGAGTACTCCATGGTATTGTTATCTAACACACAAAACACAGGGAACCATGCGATGTTCTTTCAATCTCTCCCTTTTTAGTGTTATATGACAATACTAGGATTTGCAGGAAAGTTCTCAAGACAACAAAAATTAATGAAAGAATAAGACTCCCCCTCAATGTGTGCATATCAGAAAATTGCATTAGATTACAAATGCACAGACGAGGGTATAAGTCTATTCCATTGAAACATATGTGAAAATCTCATACCACCGGTAGGGAGACATATGCGTCCTCAACACATTATGAGAATATCCAATGATAGCCCTAGTGAGTGCCTCCCTTGATAAAGATATCCAATATAGACATAAGAATATCCAATATGATAGATGACTCCATATGAATAGCCCACAAGATAAATCCAGAGCCACACAAACATAGTCTCATATGGCACAAAACACACATAAAAGTTCAACACTAAAAGGGCACAAACGAGACAAAAAAACGAAACGCCAAGATAAAGAGCTTGTGCCCGACCCATGCAAATCCTCGGAGACCTAATAGAGCTACTTCTCCCCCTTGGGCATTGAGACGCCAAAAAGGAATAAGAGCAATGTAGGGATCACTCGAAGTCCTCATCTTCTTCCTCATCCCCGTCCTCGTCCTCACCCTCAGGCTCCTCCGTGTCATAGTCCTCATCATCGGCAGTGTCCGCGGAAGGAAAGAGGTGGCGCTCTAGCTCTCCATAGTTAATCCCTGAAGAAGAGTTCCACCGAGCATATGGTGTGGGAGGAGTAGGAGCACGGGGATCGCCTAAAGCACCGGACACATGGTGAAGGATGAGCTGCTGAGAGTGATCCATCTCATGGCGCTGCTTGTACGCCTCATACTGTCCCTTGCGGGTGTCCACCCCCATGCAAAGGATCTTCCGCTGCAACCAGTTCAGCTACTTGATCTCACGAGCAATAGGAGGCATTGGGGGCATACGAGCACTAGCACGAGCATCCCTCATGAGGCCCTTAGGAGTAGAAGAGGAGTGAGAGGTCTTCCTAACCTTGGTGTAGATCTTCTTGGCCTTGTGCACTACATCAATGTTGAACTCTTCAGTGGAGAGCAGGTGCTTGATCAACATCATGATGTATGGAGCATATGGGATGGAAAGTCTGTTGAACATGGCATCGATCAACTCATGGTAAATAAAATCCATCACATCCAGCTGGTATGACACAGACTCATCCTCACAGGACGCCACCTCATGAGAGAAGGCAAGAAGTTGAACTAGGTGACCACATATGTTGTCATTGTTTCCACCACTAGGAATGATAGAATCACGAAAGAGACCCACCAAACTAGCATATATGGGAGACAGACCAGCAAGAGTGCCCATAATACCATTGTCATCGGTGCACGGAGAGAGGACAACATCTTTATTGGTCTTAAGCTGAGTGATGATGCGGTGACCACTAGCACGGTCCCTGTGGCGAAAGGGATAACCAAGTACCTCAGCAAAAAATACAGAAATCAGCTTGCATAGACCTGTCACGGGTCATCCACTTCATGGTGTGGTGCTCATCCCCGCAAATGACCAAGGTGGAGAAGAACTGCTTCACAATCTCAGAGTCATAGGAGCATTGGAGGGCCATTAGATGGTGCATCCCCATCCTTTCAAACAAATACATGGCATCAACAAGGTGAGGCTTCTCCAAGGCATCAGCAAGAACCAGAGGATGCATAGGCCGAATCTTCTCCGGAGCATACACATCTTCATAGATACCCTTTTCTTTAGAGGATGCAGGTGTTGTGCAATCATCAAGATAGGGCTCGTCGGGACTAGTGCGAGGACATGCAATATGGTATGAACATGTTGCCAATTATTTGATCATGGGGACATTGGTTGTCCATGATGGAGTCCAACTTGCATCTTCTCTCTGACTTTCTCGTGTAGAGGTGGAGACAGATGCTAGTGAAGTGGTTAAACTCTATAACGATCATCATTGTGGAACTACAGGAAACATGTGAGGCGCCGAAGGCCAGTTGCCCTTGGCGCAACCCCAAAATGCCGCCAGCACAGGCTGTACCGAGGGAAGCCCTCGACATAGTGCCTTGTCGGCATAGACGGTTTTGTCGTCGGCACAGGAATGGCCGTCGGTATAGGCTATGCTGACGGCTTCCATCTGCATAGCCTAGCGGACGTTAGAATTTTCAAAAAGAAAATCAAATTTGTTTTCAATTTTTTTACTTTTTCTTCATATTTTTGAATTGTTTGACTCTTTAATATATCATGTGGTCCACATTTAACTCTAAGTATATTTAATCACACTACTTTTTTTCAATCTTTCCGGATAGTTACCCATCCTCATACTACTCCATTCCTAGCACGCTTAACTTCTTTGTTCCTTCCGGCTACCCTTCCACGAAAGAAATTAAGCTTCTTGATAATACTACCATATTAATCCTACCAACCCTAATACCATTATGTCACACGTCTTTATTTTTCAAAATTCCAAAAAATTATGTAAGTAAACAAAAATGAATAAGTAATAATAATATTGAATCCCAATAAAAATAAAGTAAATTTTATTCAATTTTTTCCATTTATTCATTTAATATGGTATAGTTAATATCTTTAAATATGTGAATCAAAATTTGACAAATAATATATCCAATATTATTAGAAAAATGTGAAGAATTCAAATATTACATAATTTATTTATTTTTAAATTTTGAAATAACTTCTTCCTTTTTGAATTTTAAAAATCTAACTATAGTTTGATTTTTTCAATATTCCAAGTTTGATAGTTTATTTTGAGAAGGTTTTTATTTGCAATATTTGCAATATTCCAAGTTTGATATTTTTCCTTACAACTATATCACATAATATGACATCGTGTGAAGGTTTTACATTGTTGGGACCCACAATTCTTAGCTCAGGGCTGAGTCTCACTAAACTTACAGCGGATGTCAAATGAAATAAAATATATTGAACTTAAAAATATTTTTCCAAAAAATCACGAGCATTAGCTCATGTACCTGTAGTACAAATCTGACCAACTTTCTACCGATTTGGTAGAAATTTGTCTTTTTCATGAGGGGTGGACGGAAAGGTTTAAGATATCCCGGTTGTAAAATTATCCATGTAAGATGGTCTAGTATTTTCGAAAATTGGGTTGGTACCAATGTGAAAGATTTATTTGGTGGTTGCTTCACAAAACACCTCGTTGTTGGCACTCGGAAAATCAAGGATTTTTGGTGTGATGGAAAAAGAAAACTTCATCCTGCAATATTGTAAGACATCCCAAGATGCACATATATGCACACTATGGCATATTATCACAAACTATGCCGCGATTCTAGCCATAACATTGGTTGTCTGGCATAAAAGCCATGTAAACTCGAACATGATAGCTCATTTTGATAACTTTTTTGTGATATTTGCAATATTTCATGTTTGATATATTTCCTTGCAACTATAGCACCTAATATGACAACACGCGAAGGTTTTATGTTATTTGGATTGTTTTTGAATTTCTTATACTCCTTTCAAACTATTGTCAAAGCGGAGGGTATGAAGATTCTTTGCTCGGGGCCGAGCCTCGCTAAACTTGTAGTGAGTTTCTGATGAAATAGCATATTGTGAACCTAAAAATAATTTTTACAAAAAAAATCATGATCACTAGATCATGTACCTGTAGGTCAAATATGACCGACTTCCTACCGATTCGGTAGGAATTTGTCTTTTTCATGAGGGATGGACAAAAAGGTTTAAGATATCCCTGTTCGGAAATTCTCCATGTAAGGTGGTCTAGTATTTTTGAAAAATGGGGTGGTACCAATGTGAAACATTGATTTGGTGATTGCTTCAGAAAACAACCCATTTTTGGCACTCGGAAAATGAAAAATGGCTTTTTTGCATGATGAAAAGGAAAACTTCCTCCTGCAACATTATAAGCCATCCTAAGATGCACATGTGAGCACAATATGAGCATATTATCAGAAACTATGCCACGATTCTAGCTATAACATTAGTCGTTTAGCTTAAAAGCTATGAAAATTCGAACATCATAGCTCATTTTGAGAAGTTTGTTTTGTGATATTTGCAACATTCCAAGTTTGATATTTTTTCTCGCAATGATATCACATAATATGACACCACGCAAAGGTTTTACATTGTTTGGATCGTTTTGAATTTCTTATGCCCGTTTCAAACTATATTTAATATTTTTACGTTTTACTTAATTTTTTTCATAAATGTGTAATATTTGAGTGTAGGTAGATAAATATATTTTTTTATAAATTTTGATATATTATTTGTATTTTTATGAATTAGAATGATTTAGTTATGATTTTTCTAAGATTAATTTGGTAAAACAAAATAGCTATTCCGAGGGCAGCTTGCCCTGGCCTAACACCGTTCCCGCGCTGTGATGTGGTCCGGGCTACACCGACGGCCATTTCTAGGTTGAGGGCCACCTTCAGCCCAGCTAGAGCTACGCTGATAGCATAATATATGATGAGGGAAGCCCTCAACCCAACTGGTGGGCTGGCCCAGTAGGGTGTTGTGCCGATAGCTCCAATGTATGGTCCTCGAGACAGGCCCTGGCCGTCGGCACCTTTCAGTTTTCCTGTAGTGTGGTAGATAGGAAGTTGCTTCGGTCCTGCAAGATATAAAAGAAATGACCCAGTAACATGGAGTCCTACCAGTTGAGTTTTTTCAGGCGTGAAACTAATGTAGCTGCACACTTATGTGCTAAAGAAGTCGTCGAGTAATAGGCATAGATGTTAATGGATAAATCATGTCCTGACTTTTTTAGCTGACTCCCTTTTTTGAGAAAAAACCTACCAAGCTTTATTAATTATCCATATGTTTACATCTATAGATAAGAAATGTGGTACTCCTAACCAAACATGGCATCCAACATCAAGAGAAATAGAATGATTGTCAAGATTATGTGCTTTGAAGTTCAAAGCTCTCCCTTCAGGAATGAAGGTGCAGTCCTGAAAATCCTCTCTCCGGTAAACCTGGACGAGGATGTGTCTGACCCAATGGCTCCCGCCCTTTGGTGATGAGCAGAGCGCTCCCTACGCCCCACGTCCGGTGGCTGGCAAGTGCGTCGCACGATGTTCGTGTTCCCCACCCTCACCTTTATACCAACGGGGTCGAGGGCCAAGCTCCAAGTGCAGGGCGCTGGCTGGCGAGGAGTTGGACAGCGAGTCGGAGGCAAAGGCGTCCTCTGGGATGAAGGTCGCGCTGCTGGAGCAGGTGCCGCCACCACGCTCTATGATGCTGGTGGATTGCTTCGAGCCTGCGTGGACCTTGGTGGAGAAGCTTTGTCTAGGGAAGCACCGCCAGAGGGTGGCGTTCACCCCTAGGGGCAAGGGATCCATGGATTAGTAGCAGTGCGAGGTCGGCGGGGGACATAAACCCTAGATCCAGTCAGCAGAGCTGCCAGCTGCGTGAGCCACCATAAGTGGAGGCGTTCCTTCCCCTGTGCCCATGGGTGGCGACACTATCGGAGCCGGTGTGGTCGGTGGTGCTAGGCGAGCTCTGCTTCCCCGTGCTAGCGCCGGTGCCAGCTGTGGTGTGGCCGGCGGCGGCATGTCCAGAGGGGCGGTGTCTGGATTCGTGGGAGATGATGGCGTGTTGTGGGCATGGAGGTTTGGTAGGACCAATCGGGTGGTGTGCGCTACTGGGCATGTGGAAGCGGAGGCCCAAGTGCTGGAACCAAGACAGGCAGCGATTGGTCCAAGTGTGGCCCACACCTAGGGGCATGTTCGTCTACGGTACCTAAGTTTCCTAAAATTGCCGTTTTTCGAAATGTTGGGCCGCCAACTACCGAGAGGGGCCATTTCGATGCAAACTCATCTCACCCCTGCCAAAATCAAACATTCCGTGAAACTACCCCGTGAAGTAGACGGTCGGGACCCTCATGTCGGTCATCTGTCCGTGACGCGAGAGCCAACGCGGCAACGTCTTAGGCAAATCCAATAACTAAGTTGATTGGATGCGTTGACCAATTTCACAAATCCATTCCCACCTTTCCCCTAGCACCGGCAGCGTCGGAATCCACCCTCCAGGCAGGACGACCCCTTCGGACATTTGACTTTCAATGCCAAGTTGCTACACCCAGTTGCTGCTCCCAGTCGCTGATCCCGAGCTCCAATGGCGCATGACGTAGCCGCCGTTGCGAGGCTCTAGCCTGCCTCCGCCGCCGACGAGCCGAGCAGCTCGGAGGATGGCAGATCCTACTACCAAGGAAGAAGAAGTTATGGCTACAACCGGGTGAGCTACCCTTATCTTTGCTATTCACACTAATTATAACTGCTCGCTACCTACTGAACCTAAAATTGTTTGTTAGCCCAACGCTGACAAACAAATTTTGTCCACAGTTTTCTGTCAGGTGGGATCTCCAGGGACCACCCTTACCTGGTTACGGTAGGCCTCTTCAGGTACGACTCTAAGGGAAAGTGGTATGGACACCATTATATCACGATGGAAGAAGCGCCTGTGTAGATCTGCACTATATCTGGTATGGTTGCTGCTCTGCGTAATCATAATGAATTATGGCCGAAGTAGACTGCAAAGTTTAGTGATGGCTCGTGTATTAACAAGATCGTTTGGGAACCCCAACAGGAAGGTATGATGAGCACAGCACCAAGTTTCCCTCGGTTATAAAACCAAGGTTTAATCAAACCAATAGGAGCAAGGAAACACCCCAAAGGTGTTGCTAGCTGAGCCTTGGCAGGGCGCACTACCGGTGCTAGTAGCAACATGGCGACCTGCACAACACAACCACAGAACTTTGTCCCCAACTTGCGATGAGGTTGTCAATCTCACCATGTTTTGCTGAAAACAAAGGATTAAACGTATCGAATGGAAGGAAGTAATAGTTTGTAGAAAGTAAACACAAAACAGTAAACAGTTTATAGATTGTATGTAAAAGAAAGCACCGGGATCCATAGTTTACTAGAGGTGGCTCTCCTTAAGATAGATAACATGTTGGCTGAACAAATTACAGTGGGGCAATTGACGAACATCGAGAGAGAAATACATGCATACCCTAATCATCTTGACTCCTTTGAGACTTGATTGGACATTACAACATTATACATAGACCGCCATCCAACTGCATCTATGACTAATAATCCACCTTCAGGTTATCATCCGAAGCCCCTCCAGTATTAAGTTGCAAGCAACAGATTATTGCTTTATGAATTGCGTGTAAAGTAAACAATACGATTGTTCTATGAACGAAGGATTGTTGTTTTCTCCCTAGTAGCAACAGCACATCTAGTACCTTAGAGATTTCTGTCACTTCCCCAGATTACCAGAGGCATGAACCCACTATCGAGCATAAATACTAACTCTTGGAGTTGCTAGCATCTACTTGGCCAAGATAGATACTAACAACGGAAAGCATGCAAGATCACAAATAACAAAGACATGATAGAATCAATAATCAATCTGAAATAGCATCTCAATATCCATCGGATCCCCACAAACACAACATGCAGAAATACAAATAGATGATCTTGATCATGAACAGAGCTCACAAGATCTAAACATGAAAGCACAAAGTAGGAGAACCAGCCATCTAGCTACTCCATGGATCTGTAGTCCAAGGATGAACAACTCACGCATCACACCGAAGGCATGCATGGTGATGAAGAAGGCCTCCAGGGTGAATGCCCCTCTCCGGCAGGGTGCCAGGAAGAGCTTCAGATCCCTCCCGATCTAGGGATGGAGATGATGGCTGCTATAGACTCTTTCAAGGATTTTTGATCGGGTACTTAGGGTTTTCGTCCCGAGGGCATCTTATAGGCGGAAGGAGAGGCCGAGGGGGTGCTGTGGTCGGCCATACCACCCCCTGGCACATGACAGGCCTGGCCGCGCGGCCAGGTGGTGTGGCCGACCCCCAGCCCTTCTCCGTCTCGTATTCTAGCATCTGATGACTTCCAGAAAAATAGGCACTTTGGCTTTTGTCCCATCCAATTCCGTGAATATCCATTTTCTGACTTTCCTGGAACCAACAACAGCAGAAAACAGGCAGCTAGCATTGTAGCTCTTGTTAATAGGTTAGTCCAAGAAATCATATGAAAAGTACTCCAAAGTGTGGACAAAACACAAGAAAGTGGATAAAACCAAGCATGGAACATCAAAAATTATAGATACATTTGCAATGTATCAACATCCCCAAGCTTAAGTCCTGCTCGTTCTTGAGTAGGTAAGTGATAAAAAGAAAGAATAATTTTTGAGGTGACATGCACCATCAAAGACTTGATCAAAGTATTTGTAAAACATTTAAAGCTGGGACCATAGTACTTCAATCATAACATGAAAGACAAAGTTCTAGCAATAAGACAAAGAAACTATGTTGCCACATGAAAAGGCACAAACAAAAGATTCATGAGTAACAATGCTTCGCAAGACGTTTGTTTGTTTCACATGAAGAAAACATAGCATAATAGTATTCATCTTGTCCCTCATAGAGTAGCAAATATAAATACATAGGACACCTTCAAAGTTCATAAGAGTGACTAGATACAAAAAGTTTAAAACAAGCAATATCAAGATATGCATCAATCAACTAGTCTTGGGACAATGCACATAGAACTAAGAATGGCCACTATGCTCTCAAAGTAGGTGCATAAAGGTAGCAGGTGGAGACTCAATATAATTGTCATTGTATTGGGAACGGCAGTACCTGAAGAGGTTAGATAGAGGTGTGGGGACTAGCAGGGAAGCTATCGACGGCGTCCGCAGGCGGGATTGGATACGAGCAAGCGTAGCTAGACGCGGGAAGTACCCAGGTTCAGAGCCCTCGTGGTGAGGTAAAGCTCCTACTCCTGTCGGATCAGACTATGTGGGATATACGAACAACAAGTGCTCCTCGTGCTGTACTCACTAGCTACTGCCTTAAATGCTATGAGACCAACCCTCTCCTTATATAGGCAGAGAGGCAAAGGTCTCACTGGCTAGTCCGACTGGAGGGCCCCACAGGCGGGTCCCAGCCGGCTAGTCATCTACAGTATCCAGTATGGCATGTCACGTCGGAGTGTGAGCGGTATGGCTGTCGTGGGCATAGTGGACGCCGTGCGAGCCCGTCGTCAGCACCGGGCCACTGTTCCCGCGTCATCCCCGCAAAGTCTTCAGTATGGGCGTAGTTGCCAGTCTAGTCATCGTACAGGGCGTACCGTGCACTGATACACATGTCGTCCTGTCTCACTGAATGGTTCCAGCTACATCGCCGTAGCCGGCTACCTCTTGCTAACCCGGCTACCGTGCAGTAGCCGGCCTGTCTTGCGTTGTCCGGCTGCATCTGGCCAGCCGGACGCCATTCGACTGTCTTGTTTGTTGTCCGGTTGGGGTACCTGGGGATCATCCCCCTGACACTAGCCCCCTAGCGCGTGTGGATTCCGCCCTTAGGCGAAATGTGGGCGCGCTCCCTTCCGATTTTGAATTTGTGTCCGGCTGTGCGTGGCGGTTGCGCTACTCGTGACGTCACCGCTGACGCTGGCCACGCGCGCACGCGCCATTATTGCACTGTGGCGGCCAGCGTAACGTCCCGTCTCACGTCGCCTCGGGAGACCGCTCTCCGACGCTTCGGTTCCTGCTCCGGGATCTTCTGCGCATCCTTCTCCGGCACATGAGATCTAGGCGGCGGTTGGGGTGAGGGCCGTTTGGATGCGCGCCACGTGGCTCCATTGATGGTTGCCCTCCCGTCCCTTTAAAGGGACACCGCGAGGGAGGCAGTTCCTTTCCTTCGCTCCCCCACTTCAGTCTCCTCTTCCCTCGCGTGCTCCTACCTTTGTGCCCTTGACTTCTATGCCGTAGCCCGCTGCGCCGCCCGCTCGTCGTCGTCGTTGCTATGGGCCACCGCCACTCTTCCGCCACCGCATCCCACAGTCAGCCGGAGATGGCCGCCGACCACGGGGCTTGGTGCGGCTCCGCCGTGACCGAGGACCAGATCGAGAAGTACCGTGCCACTCGCGTTCTCCCGTCGTCGGAGGAGGTGGCGGTGCGGTTGGCGCCGACGGGGGAGGTGTCGCGGCACCAGGAGGAGGGGGAGCGCTCATCTTCCTCTCCCATCTGGCCCGCGGGTTCGGCCTTCCGGTGCATCCCTTCTTCTTGACATTTCTTGCTTTCTTCGATCTCCGCCTCCACCACCTCGGCGCCAACGCAATCGGGACGTTGGCACATTTCATGGCCTTCTGCGAGAGCTATCTTGGGATCCAGCCGGATCTCGGTCTCTTCTGCCAGCTCTTCCGAGTCCGGCCACAGGTGCAATTCACGCAGGGGCCACTAGTCGTCCGCGGCGGCGCCTCCATCTACTCCCGCTCGCAGACCGGCTACTCCAAGTTCCTTCTTCACGACACGGTACGACTATGGCAGCAGTCGTACTTCTACGTGAAGAACCTTAGCAACGTCGACCGGATCAATCTCCCGGCCTTCGAAGACGTCGAGTTCAGCCGGCAGAACTGGGACTTGAAGTTCCACGGCGACAAGGCGGAGACGGATGAGATGCTGAAGTGCATGCGCTCTCTCGTCCACTGTCGGCTGACTGGCCTGGACGTCACCCTCAGCTGGATGTCCCGGCTGATGATGTCGTTGCAGCAGCGAGCGCCCAAGATGTGCTACTACTCTGGCCGGCTGGACCCGACCCGGCTATCGCGCCGTGATCCCCGATACCACAACCTGAAGGAGTGGGTGTGGACGATCACCAAGGAGCGACTGCCGGAGAACTAGAAGTTCAACCTGGCGCCTTACACCCGGGAGAACCGCGCGCCCCGAGTAAGTTCTTCTAGCCGGACGCTCTTTTGGTATTTCTTGTACTTCTTCCTTGTTTCGTTTGACTGATTTCTTGTAATCGGCAGATGTTCCCTTGCAACAATCGCGAGGAGGGTGAGGCGCCCCTCGAGGAATTCATGTCCGACTTGCCCGAGCCGCGCGCTCGGCGGTCTGGCGAGGAATCGGACGGGGATGGGGATGCCTTCCCCAGTCGGAATGACGAGCCGGCTGTCGATCCTCACCCAGAGGTGGTTGAGGAGGAGGAGGCCACGCCGACCGTCGACCCGGCGTCGTACCCTTCGACGGACGGCGAAGCCGGTGGGAGCGGCTCCCGCCGTTCCGGCTCCCGCCGATCTATCGCGGAGGAGCCGGACCAGCGCCCTGCCGCCAAGCCGCCTTGGCCGGAAGAAGGGGCCGCCTCCCGTTGTGCCAGGGTACTTTTCCTCTCGCTCTGTCTTTATCATTTTTCGCTTGTTTCCTTTTCTCCTTTTCCGCCTTCCGCTTACTTGCTTTTCTTTCTTCTGTCTTCTTAGCATGTTGGTCTCTTTTGGAGCCGCGAGCCCGGCACGAGCGCTGACCGGGTCACCACCTCGTGCCCCGACTACGCCAGCCAGCGCCCCTCCTTCTTCTGAGGTGCTACCTCCACCTCCCCCTCGAGCTGAACCGGCTGCCCTAGCCGGATCGAATGGCCCTCAGCTGGAGGCGGAGTCTTCGCAGCCGGATGGCTCTTCCGCGCGCCCGCGGGAGGCTGTCGGCAAGGAGCTCGTAGTTGTCGGTGGTGACAACTCCGACGAGGAGCCAGGGGAGGAGTGAAGGACAGCGGTAGTCGCCACGAAGGAGTCTCTGGCCGTCAACGCCGTGGACGACAACGCTTCCTCCGCCACCTCGCTATCGGACCTTGCCGCCACACTCGAGCTGGCGGTGAAGGAGATCCGGCTGCTGGAGGCCACAGCCGGCGGGAACTAATCCCTGGAGCAGAAGCTTGCCACTGCCAACGGGACTTCCTAGAGTAAGCTCGCTTCACCCGTCTTGCTCTTCCCTTTTTTTTACTGATAGCCGGTTTTCCTGTAGCCATCCTCGTGTGCGCTCAGCGCGAGATCGATCGCTTGAAGAAAGCGAACGACCGGCTGAGCAAGTCCAATTCCACTCTACGGCAGCACAATAAGGATTGGCACGCGAGGATAGATACTCTAGAAGCCACCATCATGGAGCGTGACGCCTCGCTCGCCAGCCGGACCGAAGCCTTCGCCCTTCTCGAGGACCAGAACAAGGACCAAGAGAAGGAGATTAAATGGCTGGTGACAAAGGAGAAGGCTCTGGTGGAGGAGCTAATGCAGGTCGGCCACACGCCTAAGGGTAAGTTCCCTTTTCCGTCTTCTTTCTTTTCCGGATCCGGTAGCCGGATCTGACTCTTTTTTCTGACAGCCTTTTATCCCGGCATAGACCTGCTGGCCTACAACCGACTTCAGGAGAACTGGCCGAGAGCGCAGCCGACGGCTCAAGAGCTCGTCGTCCTTCTTGGTGAAGAGGCGGCCAAGCTTCGCCAAGCGGCCCGGGATGTCTTCTCCTTCGTGTGGCCGGAGGCTCCTGTTTCGGAGACGATGGCGCAGCTGGCTACGAAGGTGGGAGAGGTGTCGGCTACGATGGGCCGGCTGCGGGACTTGGCGGCGCGAGCCGGGGCGGAGATGGCTCTGGCCCTCATGCTCTCCTGGTACAAGGACACCCGCGTCGAGAAGATCGATGGTGGCTTCTGTGCCGGAGCCGATCTTGCCGCCATCCGCCAAGCCCATCCGGAGCTCCGCGAATCGGCCATCAAGATCACTGACTACGTGGATCACGACGAGGTGCTCAACGACTCGGAGTCCGTCGGTACTCCTGATGTGGAGGGCCCGATGCTGCCGCCTGCGGGCGCCAAAACCGGATCGAGCTCCGTGCCGCCTCCTCCGCCCGAAGCTTCGTCCGGCCAAGATCTTCCTCACGGCAAGGGTTCTGCCGCTTAGTCTGATACCGGGATGCCGGGTGTATTTGTCTTTCCTTAGATATGCGTGAAACTTGTCTGTCTGTACCGGCTATTTCTGATGCCGGGTAACTTGTGGGAGCTTCGCCTCCTTTTTGTTTGTTTAATATTGAATTTGCGTGAGTTTCCTTCAACTTGTGCCTCGAATTTTCTTTCGATATTTTGCCGGTTGACTTTATCCGGCTACACTCCTTTAGCCGGAGGAACTACACCCCCAGTGGGGGCGCGCCAGCGCACCCACTAGGTGTAGCCCCCGAGATTTGGAGTAGCTAGCATAGCCAGGTGCTTCGAATATTCCTCGTTTTCCCAAGTCTTCTAACTTTATCCGGCTAGACCTGTCTTAGTCAGCTGCTTTCGCTGGCTGAACATCTTTAGCCAGAGGAACTACAAGATTCCACTGGGGGCACGCGAGCGCACCCAGTGGGTGTAGCCCCCGAGATTCGGAGCGCTTGATGAGGCAGGGACTTCGAATCTTCTTCTTCTCTCCTTCCTGAATTCCAACTCAAGGTAGTCGGAAAAGAATGTACATACACATACACATATATCCCCATAGGTTAGTAGGTTAGTCTGCCAAATTGCAGCCGGAAAACAACTTGTTTTTTCGAAAACTAGCTTGTGCCTCTCTAGACACTTGGTCGCTTTCCCGTGTGCTCTGCTGTTTTCGCTGCGTCCTTGCCGGGCAGCCGGGTTGCAGTCTGCAGCCAGAATCGAAGGGAGCTGACAGTACATTGCGCACGGTACTAATGGCTTAGCAGCTGGATTGGTTCGAGCAAGTTGCAGGGCCGGGACGCCCGGTCTGTTGCGTCTCCTCCCGGTTTTTCGTGTGGGATGCCTCGGGCTTTTGCTCTTGCTAGCTGGACAGCCGGGTTGCGGTCTGTAGCTGAGACGAAGAGTGGGCCTCTGACATCGTCACACACATCTAATCACACTAGGTGTGGTTCATGAAAAGAAGACACATACAATGACACTGGTGGATCCTTATGTGGTTGGTGAGAAGAACTGACATGCAATGACACTGCGTGTGGTTCATGAAAAGAACACACATCCAATGACACTGCTGGTTCCTTATGTTGTGTGTGAGAAGAACAGACATGCAATAACACTGGCTATGTTCATGAGAAGAACACGCATGCAATGACCCTAGTGTATCCTTATGTGGTTTGTGAGAAGAACACACATGCAATGACTCTAGTTGTGGTTCATGAGAAGAACACACATCCAATGACACTGGTGTATACCTATGTAGTTTGTTTAGAAGAACACACATGCAATGAATCTAGTTGTGGTTCATGAAAAGAACACACATCCAATGACACTCGTGTATCCATGTGTGGTTTGTGGAAAGAGCTAACATGCAATCACACTGGGTGTGGTTCATGAAATGAACACACATGCAATGACACTAGTGGATCCATATGTGGTTTCTGGAAAGAACGGACATCCAATGACTCTAGTTGTGGTTCATGAAAAGAACACACATCCAATGACACTGGTGGATCCATGTGTGGGTTGTGGCAAGAATAGACATGCAATGACTCTAGTTGTGGTTCATGAAAAGAACACACATGCAATGACACTGGTGGATCCTTATGTGGTATTTGTGAGAAGAACACACATCCAATGACACTGGGTGTGGTTCATGAAAAGAACAAACATGCAATGATACTGGTGGATCCTTATGTGGTTTGTGAGAAGAACAGACATGCAATGACACTGGGTGTGGTTCATGAGAAGAACACACATCTAATGACACTAGATGTGGTTCATGAGAAGAACAGACATGCAATGACACTTGTGTATCCCTATGTGGTTTGTGAGAAGAACAGACATGCAATGACACTGGGTGTGGTTCATGAAAAGAACAAACATGCAATGATACTAGTGGATCCATGTGTGGTTTGTTTAGAAGAACACACATGCAAAATGACTACATGCAATGACACTGGTGGATCCATGTGTGGTTTGTTTAGAGGAACAGACATGCAATGACACTGGGCGTGGTTCATGAAAAGAACAGACATGCAATGACACTAGTGGATCCATGTGTGGTTTGTGAGAAGAACACAGATCCAATGTCACTGGTGGATCCTTATGTGGCTTCTGCCTTCTTGCCTCATTAGCCGGTGCATCGGGTGCGCCTTCCACATCATTGACCTGTCGCGTGTGGTAGCGAGGCTTCTGTTGTCTGGCCTGGCGGTCCCCATGGAACCGGTTGTCGTTGCCGTGGCGTCAGGAGGATCCGGCTTCGCCAGCCGGATTGCTCGGTCGGTCACGAGCTGGCTCCGTAGGAGTCGGACGCCCGTCCGCGTTTACTCGGAGGGGCTTCTTCATGGCGGCATCCACCGTGGCGTACTGGTCCGCAACCGTCATGAGCTCTGCCATGGTTTTCGGCTCGTCACACAGTAGCTGGTGGTGAAGCATGGTGCCTTCTCGGCAACCCTCGATGAAGAAACTGATGGCTTGGCTCTCCAGGATGCCCTCATAGGTGTTGCGCAGCTCTGGCCACTTGGCGAGGTACTCGCGGTCGGTCTCGCGGTCACCCTGGATGCACAAGGCTAGGTCGCGCGAGCGGCCTGGGCGCTTGTACGTGCCGTTGAAGTTGCGGCCGAACACCTTCTCGAAATCAGGCCAAGCGTTGATGCTATTGGGCGCTAGGCTTTTGAGCCATGTCCTTGCCGACCCGGTTAGCATGAGGGGGACGTAGCGTACGGTTGTGCGCTTGTTCCCATGGGCGAGGCCGACTGCCGTAGCATAGTCGGTTAGCCAATCTTCCGGCTTCATGCTGCTATCGTACGTGGGGGTGTCCCTGGGCAGGGAGAATTTATCCGTACATGGCTCGTTCCGGATGCGGGTTCCGAAACAAACCGGTCCGGTAGAGTCTTCCTCCTCCGTGACACGCACTTGAGCGAGGAGCTCGATACGGTCGCGGGCATAAGGATAATCCGGGTTGGGCGCTCCCACCCGGCTTGAGAGACGGGAACCGGCTGGTCTAGGCGCTCCAGTTGGTGGAGGGGGAGGCGGCGGGTTGCTGTTCACCGTCTGCTCCTGGCGCGGCTGGCCCCTGTTGCCAGAGCTGCGACGCCTGCTAGGTGTCGCGTGGCGCGCCCCTGCTGTTGGCGGGCAGCTTGCTCCCCCTGGAGTAGCTGGGGTCCTCCTGCATCTGCCGGTTGGCATCAGCCTGCTCGTCCGCGATGCGGAGGAGCTCCTACATGCGAGCATGCTGGCGGGCTCGCTCCTCGCCCTCTAGACTGGGGAGTTCTTCTACCGTGGCTCGTGCCGCGTGCAGGTTCTTGATGGGCGTGCTGTAGGTGGGCCGGATGAGGGCGGGTGCGGGATCCGGCTCCCCATCCTTTTCCATCCTACCGCCTAGCTCGCCGCCCCGGCACCGCACCTGGCCACGCCGTCTTGGTTCCGCGGTAGCCGGAGTGAAGCCGTGCGCGCGGTCGTACTCACGCCGGGTGATCTCGAGTTCCTTGCGGGCTGCTGCCAGCTCCATGCCCTCCTGGAGGAGGATCTGTCTCTCCATGGTGAAGTTGGCCTCCGCCTCCTCCGGGTTATCCCTGAGGTTAACCGGCGTCAGGAGCCAATCAATGGCTTCCTCCACCGGGTTCTGAGGCTGCGGGGGAGCGGAAGTTTCGACCTCGTACACGCCTCTCTCCCACGGCTGGCGAGGATGAGAGCTGGAGCCGGCCATCATGACCTCCACGCCGCAGGATGCGATGGAGGTGCTACCGCCTGGGCGCGGCAGCTCCGCGACAGAGACGATTTCCCTAGGGAAACGCTCCGGAACGGTGGCGATGTAGACAGGGAGGTCGCCGAATAGCAGGACGGCTCCGTTCGCCGGGAAGGAGGTTCCAGTGAAGCAGGAGGCGTTGTCAATGACGCAGTCGAATTTGCCGAGCGTGAGCACCAGGCCGGAGGCCACACGCTCACTGGCTGAAGTGCTGGGTCCCGTGCGGAACATGACTCCGGTCGAAGCCATCTAGCCCCACGGTAGGCGCCCACTGTCATTGTATTGGGAACGGTAGTACCTGAAGAGGTTAGATAGAGGTTTGGGGACTAGCAAGGAAGCTATCGACGGCGTCCGCAGGCGGGATTGGATACGAGCAAGCGTAGGTGGACGCGGGAAGTACCCAGGTTTGGAGCCCTCGTGGTGAGGTAAAGCTCCTACTCCTGCCGGATCAGACTATGTGGGATATACGAACTACAAGTGCTCCTCGAGCTGTATTCACTAGCTACTGCCTTAAATGCTATGAGACAAACCCTTTCTACTAAGGCCTTGCCTCTCCTTATATAGGCAAAGAGGCAAAGGTCTCACTGGCTAGTCCGACAGGCGGGCCCCACAGGCGGGTCCCAGCTGGCTAGTCCTCTACAGTATCCAGTATGGCATGTCACGTCGGAGTGTGAGCGGTATGGCTGTCGTGGGCACAGTGGACGCCGTGTGAGCCCGTCGTCAGCACCGGGCCACTGTTCCCGCGTCATCCCCGCAAAGTCTTCGGTATGGCCGGGTAGTTTCCAGTCTTGTCATCGTACAGGGCGTACCGTGCACTGGTACACACGTCGTCCTGTCTCACTGATTGGTTCCGGCTACATCGCCTTAGCCGGCTACCTCTTGCTAACCTGGCTACTGTGCGTTAGACGGCCTGTCTTGCCTTGTCCGGCTGCGTCTGGCCAGCCGGACGCCATCCGACTGTCTTGTTTCTTGTCCGGTTGGGGTACCTGGAGATCATCCCCCTCACAATAATGTTGGAATAAAGGCCTTAATAGAAGGAAGCAGAGATTCAAGTTTCCTAAAGAGCTTCCAAAAATTATGGTACTTATAGCTTTCAGCTCTCATTGCCCCTATCATAAGCATCTTGAAGGTGATTAAGGTTAAAGTGAACAAACTATGGTGTACATGCTTGACGAAGTATAAGTTATAAATCTCATGTCCGTTGTATCTGAGGGCCGCTCCTCATGCTACTCAAGTTTAGTCACCGGTAAGTTCTTGTCATCGCAAGTGCATTTGTCTCATAGAGAACCGCCAACGGGGTACCACTTGCCCGATGATACGGAAGAATCCCCATATCAAAATGACAAGGCAAGCAGACAATGAGCATCTCAGCAATCATCTTATTTACCATGCGAATATGGTGCTTTTTTCTCTCTTTCCTCTTTTCATAACATCTCTTTTTTTCTTTTTCTCTTTTTTCTCAATATAGGACTCTCTTTTTTTTATAAGAAGAATGCTTCATAGACAGCTCATTATGGTTACGTTGCAGGTTTCCACCATGTCAGCATGGATTAGACCAGCGACCCAGGCGTTTCTCTAACACATATACATAACTCCATGGACTTACAAGCTCCCATTTCATTTCACACCGACGACATCCATATACAAAAGACCATGATATCAACTAGGTAAAAGTACCAAGTGCAATGTTTAAAGCGTTCCCCATGACATCATGGTTCTGCTAATTCCCAACAAATAAGTGCAAGCATATACAACATAGACGACACAATGGTTCAAGTTTATTAAGGGCAAGAAAAGTAAAGTGTGCCATCAAGTTCGTGAGAGCTTTAATCACTAGTTTTCTCATAACAAGTTTAATTTGGAAGGTAAACAAAAGCATGCATATACTTGGAATAGCATAATCTAGTAGGTAGGTATGGTGGACTCTTTGGAATAACTTGGTTTAAGGAGTTGGACGCATGAGTGGAACTCATACTTGGTTGTGGAGGCTAGCAAAAGACTAGGAGCGACAAACTAAGAGAGCAATAATGGCCATAATCATGCAGAGCGATAAAACATCATTGATCAAAGCATAAAGTGATACTACAAGTTGAAAACTAAAGGATCATAAAGGCTATGGTGACTTTATATAGTCATAACATGGTGTGAGCATGCGTGAAGTCAACCCAAATAAAGCATCAAAGGGGAATACCACTATACTATGCTTTAATATGCTAATACAATGCATGATTCATCCAAGGCACATTAAGCAATCTCAATTGTTTATAACAAGTCATGCTAGAGAAAAGAATACTAAGCATAAAGCCAAAACAATATCAAGCATGGCATGACAAAGCATAGGCCACAGTCAAGAACAAGCTCTTTTTACCACATAAGCATGAACTTTCCTACTCTTTTCCAAACCAAACCAAACTACTTGCAAACCAATGTATGAAAGAGGGGGTCCAACCAATGTATTCAGAAAACTAAGCAAACAAAGCAAACGAAAAACCAAAACGAAAACGAAAAAGAAGACGCTCCAAGAAGAACACAAATGTGCATGAAACAATAAAAATGAAGCGTTTGGAAGAAACCTGGAATTTTTATTGATGAAGGGGGGATGCCTTGGGCATCCCCAAGCTTTGACTCTTGTACTTCTTGGATATTTCTTGGGGTGACACGCGTGGCATCCCCAAGCTTGAGCTTTAGTCAATCCTTCATCTCATTACTCATCCTTCCATACACCTGAAATTTTTCCTTCATACAAAACTTCACACAATCTTTATTAGCAACATTAGTGCACTCAAGATAAATAAGTCTTAAGGTTCAATTCTCACACCAAATAAACTTCCATTAGAACACTAGCTACAGTAGCACTTCCCTCAAAAAGCTCAACTCCCCAAAAGAACTCAAAAAGGGACCAACAAGAAGCAAATGCAGAAAATGGCAGAAATCTGTCAAAACTGACCAGCAGGTAAAGGGGATTTTTTTCAAAGACTTTCTGTTGCTCAAATCAAAAAGGGTTGAACTAACCATCAAAGGTGCAGAAGCACAAAAATTCACACCTCAAAAAGACGTTCAGAGATTTTACTCAAATTTTTACCGTGAAGCATAGAAATCTGTTTCGGGATAGCAACTTTCCCAATCATTACTTCTCTCTCATTAGAGGTTACTCTTGGCACAAAAAGCAAATAAAAAGGATAAGGAGCGGTTATTACAGAGGTAATAACTTCCAATACTCATCTAAAACTTTTGGGTTATCTCCCAATAAGTACTTTTCTTTAACACATTTAAGTTAGGCATAAGAAGCAAGAAAAAGAATCAAGTGTTCTCAAATGAAGAAGCATTAAGACCAAATTTTGTTTTCATAGGAGAGGAAAAATAAATCTTCTCTCTATGCTTAGGGAAGTGTTCTATACCTTTCTTGAGTGGGAGTTGATATTTAATGGTGCCTTCTTTCATATCAATAATGGCACCAACGGTTCTAAGAAAAGGTCTTCCCAAAGTAATAGGACAAGATGCATTGCATTCAACATCCAAAACATAGAAATCAACGGGGACATAGGCATTGTTAACCATAATAAGAACATCATTAAGACTCCCCATGGGTTTCTTTTTAGCATTATCATCAAATGGGACATTCAAATAACAATCTTCAAGTGGAGGCAAATCAAGCATATCATAAATCCTTCTAGGCATAATGGAAACACTACTATCAAGATCACATAAAGCTTTGAAATAAAAGTCATTCACTTTCATATTAATGATGGTTTCCCAACCATCTTCTTGTTTTATAGGAATATAAGCTTTATGTTTCATCTTTTCTTCTTTAATATTTATGAGAGCATCAGTAATGTGTTTTGTAAAGGCCATGTTCATAGCACTAGCATCAGGACTTTTAGCAAGCTTTTGTAGGAAATTAATAACTTCAGAGATATTGCAACCATCAAGATCAAAATCAAATTTATCATCTAGAGTAGTAGAACTATTACTAGCCTCAACACTAGTGGTGGTAATAGTAGAAACACTAATGTTTCTAGCAATTTCATCTTCTCTCCCACTTAGCATGTAATTCAGCTAATAGTCTAACATTTTCATCAATTATTACTTGTATAGCATTAGTAGATGCAAAGGGATTATCATTAGTTTCAGGTTTAGCAGCCATTTTATTCAAAGAAGATTGAGCTTCAGCCAAAGATGCTATATTTATTTCAGCATTAGAGAGTTTTCCTCAATAGTTTTATTAAAAGCAGTTTGTTTACTAATAAAGTCTTTAAGCATAACTTCAAGTTCAGAGGAAGCACTCCTATTATTGTTGTAGGAACTTCCATAAGCATTACCATTGTTAGGAGGATATGGATTATAGTTGTTGTTACCAAAATTGTTCCTATAAGCATTATTCCCAAAGTTGTTATTTCTTATGAAGTTCACATCAACTTGCTCTTCTTGAGCAACCAAAGAGGCTAAAGGAACATTATTTGGATCAATATGGGCTTTCCCATTCACAAGCATAGACATAATAATATCAATATTATCACTCAAGGAGGAGGTTTCCTCAACAGAATTTACCTTCCTACCTTGTGGAGCTCTCTCAGTATGCCATTTAGAATAATTAACCATCATATTGTCCAGAAGTTTCGTTGCAGCACCCAAAGTAATGGTCATAAAGGTACCTCCAGTAGCAGAGTCCAATAGGTTCCTTGAAGAGTAGTTCAATCCTACATAAAAGGTTTGGATGATCATCCAAGCAGTCAGTCCATGAGTGGGACAATTCTTTACCAAAGATTTCATTCTTTCCCAAGCTTGCGCAACATACTCATTATCAGATTGCTTAAACTTCATTATTTCACTTCTCATAGATATAATCTTAGCAGGAGGATAGTATTTTCCAATGAAATCATCTTTGCACTTAGTCCAAGAATCAATACTATTCCTAGTTAAGGAATTCAACCATTCTTTAGCTTTTCCTCTCATAGAGAAAGGAAACAATTTAAGCTTAATAATATCACCATCTACATCCCTATGCTATTGCATCTCACAAAGTTCAACAAAGTTATTTAGATGGGCAGCAGCATCTTCATTACCAATACTAGAAAATTGTTCTCTCATAACAAGATTGAGTAAAGCAGGTTTTATCTCAAAGAAAGTATCTTCAGGCACAGGTGGAGCAATAGGTGTGCTCATAAAATCATTGTTGTTGGTGCTAGTGAAGTCACACAACTTAGTGTTTTCAAGAGTAGTCATTTTTTTGTGTTTTTCAAATAAGAAAGCAAACTAGTAAAACTAATTTTTTGTGTTTTTGATAAAGAAACAAGCAAACAAAGCAAAAAGAAACTAAGCAAAACAAAAACAACAAAGTAAAGAGATTGGTTATGAGGGACTCCCCTTGTGAAGATGTCCTTGACTCCCCGGCAACGGCGCCAGAAAAGTGCTTGATGGCTCGGGTATTAACAAGCTTGTTGGGGAACCCCAAGAGGAAGGTATGATGAGCAGATGAGCAATTTTCCCTCAGTTATGAAACTAAGGTTTAATCGAACCAGTAGGAGCAAGGAAACACCCCAAAGGTGTTGCTAGCTGAGCCTTGGCAGGGCGCACTACCGGTGCTAGTAGCAACGTGGAGACCTGCGCAACACAACCATAGAACTTTGTCCCCAACTTGCGATGAGGTTGTCAATCTCACCGTGTTTTGCGGAAAACAAAGGATTAAACGTATCGAATTGAAAGAAGTAAAAGTTTGCAGAAAGTAAACACAAAGCAGTAAAAGATTGTAGATTGAATGTAAAGACAAAGGACCGGGATCCCTAGCGGGGCAATTGACAAACATCGAGAGAGCAATACATGCATATACTAATCATCTTGACTCCTTTAAGACTTGATTGGGCATTACAACATTGTACACAGACCGCCATCCAACTGCATCTATGACTAATAATCCACCTTCAGATTATCATCCGAACCCCCTCCAGTATTAAGTTGCAAGCAACAGATTACTGCTTTACAAATTGCGTGTAAAGTAAACAATATGATTGTTCTATGAACAAAGGATTGTTGTTTTCTCCCTTGTAGCAACAGCACATCTAGTACCTTAGAGATTTCTGTCACTTCCCCAGATTACCAGAGGCATGAACCCACTATCGAGCATAAATACTAACTCTTGGAGTTGCTAGCATCTACTTGGCCAAGATAGCTACTAACAACAGAAAGCATGCAAGATCACAAATAACAAAGACATGATAGAATCAATAATCAATCTAAAATAGCATCTCAATATCCATCAGATCCCCGCAAACACAACACGTAGAAATACAAATAGATGATCTTGATCATGAACGGAGCTCACAAGATCTAAACATGAAAGCACAAAGGAGGAGAACCAGCCATCTAGCTACTACATGGATCCGTAGTCCAAGGATGAACTACTCACGCATCACACCGGAGGCTTGCATGGTGATGAAGAAGGCCTCCAGGGTGAATTCCCCTCTCCGACAGGGTGCTGGGAAGAGCTTTAGATCCTCCCGATCTAGGGATGGAGATGACGGCGGCTAATGACTCTTTCGTGGATTTTTCGTCCCGAGGGCATCTTATAGGCGGAAGGAGAGGCCGAGAGGGTGCTGGGGTCGGCCAGACCACGCCCTGGCGCGGGCCAGGCCTGGCCGCGCGGCCAGGTGGTGTGGCCAGCCCCCAGCCCTTCTCGGTCTCGTATTCTGGCATCTGATGACTTCCGAAAAATAGGCACTTTGGCTTTTGGCCCGTCCAATTCCGAGAATATTCATTTTCTGACTTTCCTGGAACCAAAAACAACAGAAAACAGGCAGCTGACACTATGGCTCTTGTTAATAGGTTAGTCCAAGAAATCATATGAAAAGTACTCCAAAGTGTGGACAAAACACAAGAAATTGGATAAAACCAAGCATGGAACATCAAAAATTATAGATACATTTGCAATGTATCATTCAGCTTCATGGATGAACGTGGCATCATGGTTCCTCTAACGTGTGACAGTTAGCTAATTGGGCTGATGAAAAGGTATGCTTCGGATTGCATGTTTGAGCTGAATTGTGATGTACTGGATGTGAAAGCTGCTGCAACTGGGAGTTGCCTTTCTATTCTTGGACAGGGTGGTTGCTCGAACCCAATTAGCTCATGGTAAGCCAAAGTCTCTTAGGGTTCTCATGTTTGTGCTGAATTGTAATTTTTGTTTTATTTACTCTGTAGATATTGGGCAGTTATGCAACTATCTTGTTTCTTTGACAGGGAGCGCCGCAAGGTTAGAAACATGACTATCGGGTTAGTCATTTTTCCGCCCGAAGAAATTAAAAACAAGTGGACAGATGATGCTGTACACGATTCTGGTGCCCATTGTCCCGGCGATGCAGAGTACGTGAAGCTAAGAAAATAGGCACCGAGGAAGAGGAAGAAGGCAGGAAATGAAGAAGCCAGTGGACGTGAAGGCTTGGCACCCAGGCTGCGGAAGAAGGCAGCTGGCAATGAAGATGCATAGTAATGTGTTAAACTTGAACCTATATATGTAATTCGGTTAAATTTTGGAGCTTTGTGTGTGGCACTTTGCTGGGTGAAACAATCTACCCATGTTCTCTGAGTAAAATGTACTGCGACTTAGGGTTTGGAAACACCCGAGTCAAGAGTTGAATATGAAATTGTGATTATGCCACTACTATCTGAAAACACGCAGCACCGGTTCCACGATTGCTGAGGGGCAGGAGGTCTCCAAATACGACGGAATGTAAGTGGCATAGAAATAAATTATTTAAGCTGCCACACTCCACAAAGCAGCAACTTATTTCAGAATCTACACAACGACGTCGCAACATAAACAGCAATGGAAATCGATAATGCCCAGACGCTTGAGCCCGTCTATCTCACCGCCTCCCTGCTCCTGCATCCCCTGCGTCTGGCGAAGCTCCTGGATCTCCATTAACCGGGTGTACGAGCTTCCACTTTATAAATTGTGGTTGTGCCATTTTCATGCGGCACAATCCACGTAGATTACGTTTAAACAAAAGGAAGTGATGCAGGGTTAAGACAAACTAATAGGACATCAATTTTTTCCTCCCAAGACTCCGGGACCACTAGTTCAGACCGCTAGGTCAACAAGTACTACTATTACAACTTAAAAAAGGCACGGAGCTCAAGCTAAATAGAACTAGTTATCACACATCTCCTTGATCTTCCTAATCTTAGCCCGATGTGCATCTTCCTGTGAGAGCAAGGATCGATTCGTCTGCTCCTTCCTTTTAGCATCTTCCTTGCACAGCTTCAATTGTTTCTCTATATTTTTCCTCACGCACTTGTCAATACTCGTAGTTGTGAACTACAGGACTTTGGCCTGGTGAAGATAATTCCTTGCTTGAGTCAGTTCTTGCTCTGCTTTAGCCTTCAGGGCCAATGCCACGTCCCTCTCCTTCTCGACTTTTCTAACCTTGTCTTGCACCCTCCTGAGATCTTGGTTAAGCTTGGTCGTGTCAACTGGGTCCCATAGCTTCATCTCAACACTGTCAAGAAGTTAGCGGACTACGGATTCTTTCAACTCAACAGTCATATCCCATAGTTTGTCCAGCGTTTTCTGCATCAATTTGGGCCACTCTAGATCTACCCATTTGACAACACCACAACTTCCGCCTTGCATCATTGCACGATGTCTTTGACACCGTAGAAACCTCCTACCTGCGTTTCGTCTTTTGAACGCTACAAATTTAGTGGGCACATATCCATGTTTACATAGTAGAGGACTGTCTTCATCCACTAAACCGTGATAGTCAGAGTCATACGTCGTCTGGTTGGCCTAACACATCATACGCGCATGAGTAAACATAGTAGATCTAGCTCAAAAAATAGATAAATGGCCACATATGATAAAGATAGAGATGAGACGACTCACATCGAAATCACCGTCCCTGTTGTCACGACGCGTTTCCTCGCTGTCTCCCTTGAACCCATGGAGAGAGGGGAGGGGGGTGGCTGCCGGAGAGGGGATTGGGATGGAGGCGTCGTCGGCTTGCGGCTATGACAAGATGGGAGTGAAGTGGGGAAAGTGGCTTCAAGGGAAAGGAAGAGAAGTACTTGGAGGACGATAAGTAATGGGGACGTGACACTGGGATATGGCCCACTGAACTCGTGAGTCATGACACTCGCAATAGGGGAGCGCCCGGTGTTGCCAGTTTGTCCAGAGCAAGCGTGGCCAATCATACTGCAGAACAGCCTACTCATGGATCGCTCTCACAGATACCATCCCAATCGTCCAAGCGCCCCGATCGAATGGTATGTAACAATCGTCAAGCAGAACAACTTTGTTAGGACGTGCCTTCTAGAAGACTCGGTCTAATGGCCACCCATTGGGGGCTAAGGTTAGGGATCTCCTAAGTTTAGGATCCATATGTCGTTTATGAGAGGAACATACATGCAATGACACTAGGTGTGGTTCATGAAAAGAACAGACATGCAATGACACTGGTGGATCCATATGTGGTTTGTGAAAAGAACAGACATGCAATTACACTGGGTGGATCCATGTATGGTTCATGAAAAGAAAACACATGCAATGACATTGGTGGATCCATGTGTGGTTTGTGAGAAGAACACACATCCAATGACACTGGGTGTGGTTCATGAAAAGAACACACATCCAATGACACCGGTGGATCCTTATGTGGTTTGTGAGAAGAACAGACATCCAATGTCTCCGTGTGTGGTTCATGAAAAGAACACACATCCAATGACAATGGTGGATCCTTATGTGGTTTTTTAGAGGAACAAACATGCAATGACTCTAGATGTGGTTCATGAGAAGAACAGACATGCAATGTACTGGTGTATCCTTATGTGGTTTGTGAAAAGAACAGACATGCAATGACACTGGGTCTGGTTCATGAAAAGAATGCACATGCAATGAAACTGGTGTATCCTTATGTGGTTTGTGAGAAGAAAAGACATGCAATGCTCTAGCTGTGGTTCATGAGAAGAACACACATGCAATGACACTGGTGTATCCTTGTGTGGTTTGTGAGAAGAACACACATGCAATGACTCTAGCTGTGGTTCATGAAAAGAACAGACATGCACTGACACTGGTGGATCCATATGTGGTTTGTGGAAAGAACAAAGATGCAATGACTCTAGCTATGGTTCATGGAAAGAACACACATGCAATGACACTTGTAGATCCATGTGTGGTTCATGACAAGAACACACATCCAATGACATTGGGTGTGGTTCATGAAAAGAACACACATCCAATGACACTGGTGGATCCTTATGTGGTTTGTGAGAAGAACATACATGCAATGACACTGGTTGTGGTTCATGAGAAGAACACACATGCAATGACACTGGTGTATCCTTATGTGGTTTGTGAGAAGAACACATGCAATGACTCTAGTTGTGGTTCATGAAAAGAACACACATGCAATGACACTGGTGGATCCATGTGTGGTTTGTTTAGAGGAACAAACATGCAATGACACTGGATGGTTCATGAAAAGAACAGACAAGCAATGACACTGGTGGATCCTTATGTGGTTTGTGAGAAGAACTGACATGCAATGACACTAGCTACCGTTCATGAAAAGAACACACATGCAATGACATTGGTGGATCCGTGTGTAGTTTGTGAAAAGAAGGGACATGCAATCACACTAGGTGGATCCATCTGTGGTTCATGAATAGAACAGACATGCAATGACACTGGTGGATCCATGTGTTGTTTGTGAGAAGAACACATATCCAATGACACTGGTGTGGTTCATGAAAAGAACACACATCCAATGGCATTGGGTGTGGTTCATGAAAATAACACACATCCAACGACACTGGCTGTGGTTCATGAAAAGAACACACATCCAATGACACTGGTGGATCCATGTGTTGTTTGTGAGAAGAACACACATCCAATGACACTGGGTGTGGTTCATGAAAAGAACACACATCCAATGACACTATTGGATCCTTATGTGGTGTTTGTGAGAAGAACGCACATCCAATGACACTAGGTGTGGTTCTTGAAAATAACACACATCCAATGACACTGGTGGATCCTTATGTGGTTTGCGAGAATAACACACATGTAATGACTCTAGCTGTAGTCCATGAAAACATCACAGACGCAATGACACTAGTGGATCCATATGTGGTTTATGAGAAGAACACACATGCAATGACTCTAGCTGTGGTTCATGAAAAGAACACACATGCAATGACACTAGTGGATCCATATGTGGTTTATGAGAGGAACATACATGCAATGACACTGGGTGTGGTTCATGACAAGAACAGACATGCAATGGCACTGGTGGATCCATATGTGCTTCGTGAAAAGAATAGGCATGCAATCACACTGTGTGGATCCATGTGTGATTCATGAAAAGAGCACACATGCAATGACTATGGTGGATCCATGTGTGGATTGTGAGAAGAACACACATCCAATGACACTGGGTGTGGTTCATGAAAAGAAGACACATCCAATGACACTGGTGGATCCTTTTGTGGTTTGTGTGAAGAACAGACATCCAATCATATTGTGTGTGGTTCATGAAATGAACCTACATCCAATGACACTGGTGGATCCTTATGTGGTTTGTGAGAGGAACAGACATGCAATGACTCTAGCTGTGGTTCATGAGAAGAACAAACATGCAATGACACTGGTGTATCCTTATGTGGTTTGTGAGAAGAACAGACATGCAATGAGACTGGGTGTGGTTCATGAAAAGAACACACAAGCAATGACACTGGTGTATCCTTATGTGGTTCGGGAGAAGAACACACATGCAATGACTCTAGATGTGGTTCATGAGAAGAACACACGTCCAATGACACTAGTGTATCCCTATGTGGTTTTTTTAGAAGAACACAAATGCAATGACTCTAGCTGTGGTTCATGAAAAGAACACACATCCAGTGACACAGATGGATCCATGTGTGGTTTGTGGAAAGAACAGACATGCAATCACACTGGGTGTGGTTCATGAAAAGAACACACATGCAATGACAATAGTGGATCCATATGTGGTTTGTGGAAAGAACAGACATCCAATGAGTCTAGCTGTGGTTCATGAAAAGAACACACATCCAATGACACTAGTGGATCCATGTGTGGTTTGTGGAAAGAACAGATATGCAATGACTCTAGTTGTGGTTCATGAAAAGAACACACATGCAATGACACTGGTGGATCCTTATGTGGTGTTTGTGAGTAGAACACACATCCAATGACACAAGGTTTGGTTCATGAAAAGAACACACATCCAATGACACTATTGGATCCTTATGTGGTGTTTGTGAGAAGAACGCACATCCAATGACACTAGGTGTGGTTCTTGAAAATAACACACATCCAATGACACTGGTGGATCCTTATGTGGTTTGCGAGAATAACACACATGTAATGACTCTAGCTGTAGTCCATGAAAAGATCACAGATGCAATGACACTAGTGGATCCATATGTGGTTTATGAGAAGAACACACATGCAATGACTCTAGCTGTGGTTCATGAAAAGAACACACATGCAATGACACTAGTGGATCCATATGTGGTTTATGAGAGGAACATACATGCAATGACACTGGGTGTGGTTCATGACAAGAACAGACATGCAATGGCACTGGTGGATCCATATGTGCTTCGTGAAAAGAACAGGCATGCAATCACACTGTGTGGATCCATGTGTGATTCATGAAAAGAGCACACATGCAATGACTATGGTGGATCCATGTGTGGATTGTGAGAAGAACACACATCCAATGACACTGGGTGTGGTTCATGAAAAGAAGACACATCCAATGACACTGGTGGATCCTTTTGTGGTTTGTGTGAAGAACAGACATCCAATCATATTGTGTGTGGTTCATGAAATGAACCTACATCCAATGACACTGGTGGATCCTTATGTGGTTTGTGAGAGGAACAGACATGCAATGACTCTAGCTGTGGTTCATGAGAAGAACAAACATGCAATGACACTGGTGTATCCTTATGTGGTTTGTGAGAAGAACAGACATGCAATGAGACTGGGTGTGGTTCATGAAAAGAACACACATGCAATGACACTGGTGTATCCTTATGTGGTTCGGGAGAAGAACACACATGCAATGACTCTAGATGTGGTTCATGAGAAGAACACACGTCCAATGACACTAGTGTATCCCTATGTGGTTTTTTTAGAAGAACACACATGCAATCACTCTAGCTGTGGTTCATGAAAAGAACACACATCCAGTGACACCGATGGATCCATGTGTGGTTTGTGGAAAGAACAGACATGCAATCACACTGGGTGTGGTTCATGAAAAGAACACACATGCAATGACAATAGTGGATCCATATGTGGTTTGTGGAAAGAACAGACATCCAATGACTCTAGCTGTGGTTCATGAAAAGAACACACATCCAATGACACTAGTGGATCCATGTGTGGTTTGTGGAAAGAACAGATATGCAATGACTCTAGTTGTGGTTCATGAAAAGAACACACATGCAATGACACTGGTGGATCCTTATGTGGTGTTTGTGAGTAGAACACACATCCAATGACACAAGGTTTGGTTCATGAAAAGAACACACATGCAATGACACTGGTGGATCCTTATGAGGTTTGTGAGAAGAACAGACATGCAATGACACTGGGTGTGGTTCATGAGAAGAACACACATCTAATGACACTAGATGTGGTTCATCAGAAGAACAGACATGCAATGGACTGGTGTATCCCTATGTGGTTTGTGAGAAGAACAGACATGCAATGACTCTAGATGTGGTTCATGAGAAGAACAGACATGCAATGTACTGGTGTATCCTTATGTGGTTTGTGAAAAGAACAGGCATGCAATGACACTGGGTCTGGTTCATGAAAAGAATGCACATGCAATGAAACTGGTGTATCCTTATGTGGTTTGTGAGAAGAAAAGACATGCAATGCTCTAGCTGTGGTTCATGAGAAGAACACACATGCAATGACACTGGTGTATCCTTGTGTGGTTTGTGAGAAGAACACACATGCAATGACTCTAGCTGTGGTTCATGAAAAGAACAGACATGCACTGACACTGGTGGATCCATATGTGGTTTGTGGAAAGAACAAAGATGCAATGACTCTAGCTATGGTTCATGGAAAGAACACACATGCAATGACACTTGTAGATCCATGTGTGGTTCATGACAAGAACACACATCCAATGACATTGGGTGTGGTTCATGAAAAGAACACACATCCAATGACACTGGTGGATCCTTATGTGGTTTGTGAGAGAACATACATGCAATGACACTGGTTGTGGTTCATGAGAAGAACACACATGCAATGACACTGGTGTATCCTTATGTGGTTTGTGAGAAGAACACATGCAATGACTCTAGTTGTGGTTCATGAAAAGAACACACATGCAATGACACTGGTGGATCCATGTGTGGTTTGTTTAGAGGAACAAACATGCAATGACACTGGATGGTTCATGAAAAGAACAGACAAGCAATGACACTGGTGGATCCTTATGTGGTTTGTGAGAAGAACTGACATGCAATGACACTAGCTACCGTTCATGAAAAGAACACACATGCAATGACATTGGTGGATCCGTGTGTAGTTTGTGAAAAGAAGGGACATGCAATCACACTAGGTGGATCCATCTGTGGTTCATGAATAGAACAGACATGCAATGACACTGGTGGATCCATGTGTTGTTTGTGAGAAGAACACATATCCAATGACACTGGTGTGGTTCATGAAAAGAACACACATCCAATGGCATTGGGTGTGGTTCATGAAAATAACACACATCCAATGACACTGGCTGTGGTTCATGAAAAGAACACACATCCAATGACACTGGTGGATCCATGTGTTGTTTGTGAGAAGAACACACATCCAATGACACTGGGTGTGGTTCATGAAAAGAACACACATCCAATGACACTATTGGATCCTTATGTGGTGTTTGTGAGAAGAACGCACATCCAATGACACTAGGTGTGGTTCTTGAAAATAACACACATCCAATGACACTGGTGGATCCTTATGTGGTTTGCGAGAATAACACACATGTAATGACTCTAGCTGTAGTCCATGAAAAGATCACAGATGCAATGACACTAGTGGATCCATATGTGGTTTATGAGAAGAACACACATGCAATGACTCTAGTTGTGGTTCATGAAAAGAACACACATGCAATGACACTAGTGGATCCATATGTGGTTTATGAGAGGAACATACATGCAATGACACTGGGTGTGGTTCATGACAAGAACAGACATGCAATGGCACTAGTGGATCCATATGTGCTTCGTGAAAAGAACAGGCATGCAATCACACTGTGTGGATCCATGTGTGATTCATGAAAAGAGCACACATGCAATGACTATGGTGGATCCATGTGTGGATTGTGAGAAGAACACACATCCAATGACACTGGGTGTGGTTCATGAAAAGAAGACACATCCAATGACACTGGTGGATCCTTTTGTGGTTTGTGTGAAGAACAGACATCCAATCATATTGTGTGTGGTTCATGAAATGAACCTACATCCAATGACACTGGTGGATCCTTATGTGGTTTGTGAGAGGAACAGACATGCAATGACTCTAGCTGTGGTTCATGAGAAGAACAAACATGCAATGACACTGGTGTATCCTTATGTGGTTTGTGAGAAGAACAGACATGCAATGAGACTGGGTGTGGTTCATGAAAAGAACACACATGCAATGACACTGGTGTATCCTTATGTGGTTCGTGAGAAGAACACACATGCAATGACTCTAGATGTGGTTCATGAGAAGAACACACGTCCAATGACACTAGTGTATCCCTATGTGGTTTTTTTAGAAGAACACACATGCAATGACTCTAGCTGTGGTTCATGAAAAGAACACACATCCAGTGACACCGATGGATCCATGTGTGGTTTGTGGAAAGAACAGACATGCAATCACACTGGGTGTGGTTCATGAAAAGAACACACATGCAATGACAATAGTGGATCCATATGTGGTTTGTGGAAAGAACAGACATCCAATGACTCTAGCTGTGGTTCATGAAAAGAACACACATCCAATGACACTAGTGGATCCATGTGTGGTTTGTGGAAAGAACAGATATGCAATGACTCTAGTTGTGGTTCATGAAAAGAACACACATGCAATGACACTGGTGGATCCTTATGTGGTGTTTGTGAGTAGAACACACATCCAATGACACAAGGTTTGGTTCATGAAAAGAACACACATGCAATGACACTGGTGGATCCTTATGAGGTTTGTGAGAAGAACAGACATGCAATGACACTGGGTGTGGTTCATGAGAAGAACACACATCTAATGACACTAGATGTGGTTCATCAGAAAACAGACATGCAATGGACTGGTGTATCCCTATGTGGTTTGTGAGAAGAACAGACATGCAATGACTCTAGATGTGGTTCATGAGAAGAACAGACATGCAATGTACTGGTGTATCCATGTGGGGTTTGTTTAAAAGAACACACATGCAAAATTACCACATGCAATGACACTGGTGGATCCATGTGTGGTTTGTTTAGAGGAACATACATGCAATGACACTGGGCGTGGTTCATGAAAAAACAGACATGCAATGATACTGGTGGATCCATGTATGGTTTGTGAGAAGAACACACATCTAATGACACTAGGTGTGGTTCACGAAAAGAAGACACATCCAATGACACTGGTGGATCCTTATGTGGTTGGTGAGAAGAACTGACATGCAATGACACTGGGTGTGGTTCATGAAAAGAACACACATCCAATGACACTAGTGGTTCCTTATGTTGTTTGTGAGAAGAACAGACATGCAATGACACTGGCTGTGTTCATGAAAAGACCACGCATGCAATGACCCTAGTGTATCCTTATGTGGTTTGTGAGAAGAACACACATGCAATGACTCTAGTTGTGGTTCATGAGAAGAACACACATCCAATGACACTGGTGTATCCCTATGTAGTTTGTTTAGAAGAACAGACATGCAATGACTCTAGTTGTGGTTCATGAAAAGAACACACATCCAATGACACTGGTGGATCCATGTGTGGTTTGTGGAAAGAACAAACATGCGATCACACTAGGTGTGGTTCATGAAATGAACACACATGCAATCACACTAGTGGGTCCATATGTGTTTTGTGGAAAGAACAGACATCCAATGACTCTAGCTGTGGTTCATGAAAAGAACACACATCCAATGACACTGGTGGATCCATGTGTGGGTTGTGGAAAGAATAGACATGCAATGACTCTAGTTGTGGTTCATGAAAAGAACACACATGCAATGCCACTGGTGGATCCTTATGTGGTATTTGTGAGAAGAACACACATCCAATGACACTGGGTGTGGTTCATGAAAAGAACACACATGCAATGATACTGGTGGATCCTTATGTGGTTTGTGAGAAGAACAGACATGCAATGACACTGGGTGTGGTTCATGAGAAGAACACACATCTAATGACACTAGAGGTGGTTCATGAGAAGAACAGACATGCAATGATACTGGTGTATCACTGTGTGGTTTGTGAGAAGAATAGACATGCAATGACACTGGGTGTGGTTCATGAAAAGCATAGACATGCAATGATACTAGTGGATCCATGTGTGGTTTGTTTAGAAGAACACACATGCAAAATGAGCACATGCAATGACAGTGGTGGATCCATGTGCGGTTTGTTTAGAGGAACATACATGCAATTACACTGGGCGTGGTTCATGAAAAGAACATACATGCAATGACACTGGTGGATCCATGTGTGGTTTGTGAGAAGAACACACATCCCATGACACTGGGTGTGGTTCATGAAAAGAACAGACATGCAATGACATTGGTGGATCCTTGTGTGGTTTGTGAGAAGAACTGACATGCAATGACTCTAGCTATGGTTCATGAAAAGAACAAATATCCAATGACACTGGTGGTTCCTTATGTTGTTTGTGAGAAGAACAGACATGCAATCACACTAGGTGGATCCATGTGTGGTTCATGAAAAGAACTAAGATGCAATGACACTTGTGGATCCATATGTGGTTTCGGAGAAGAACAGACATCCAATGACACTGGGTGTGGTTCATGAAAAGAACACACATCCAATGACACTGGTGGATCCATGTGTGGTTTGTTTAGAGGAACCGACATGCAATGACACTGGGTGTGGTTCTTGAAAAGAATAGGCATGCAATGACACTGGTGGATCCTTATGTGGTTTGTGAGAAGAACTGACATGCAATGACTCTAGCTATGGTTCATGAAAAGAACACACATGCAATGACACTGGTGGATCCATGTGTGGTTTGTGAAAAGAATAGACATGCAATCACAATAGGTGGATCCATGTGTGGTTCATGAAAAGAACTGACATGCAATGACACTGGTGGATCCATGTGTGGTTTGTGAGAAGAACATACATGCAATGACTCTAGCTATGGTTCATGAAAAGAACACGCATGCAATGACACTGGTGTATCCTTATGTGGTTTGTGAGAAGAACACACATGCAATGAATCTAGCTGTGGTTCATGAAAAAAAACACATGCAATGACACTGGTGGATCCATGTGTGGTTTGTTTAGAGGAACATACATGCAATGACACTAGGTGTGGTTCATGAAAAGAACAGACATGCAATGACACTAGTGGATCCTTATGTGGTTGGTGAGAAGAACTGACATGACACTGGGTGTGGTTCCTGAAAAGAACACACATCCAATGACACTGGTGGTTTCTTATGTTGTTTGTGAGAAGAACAGACATGTAATGACACTGGCTGTGGTTCATGAGAAGAATACGCATGCAATGACACTGGTGTATCCTTATGTGGTTTGTGAGAAGAACACACATGCAATGACTCTAGCTGTGGTTCATGAGAAGAACACACATCCAATGACACTGGTGTATCCCTTTGTAGTTTGTTTAGAAGAACACACATGCAATGACAATAGCTGTGGTTCATGAAAAGAACACACATCCAATGACATTGGTGCATCCATGTGTTGTTTGTGGAAAGAACAGACATGCAATCACACTAGGTGTGGTTCATGAAAAGAACACACATGCAATGACACTGGTGGATCCATATGTGGTTTGTGGAAAGAATAGGCATCCAATGACTCTAGTTGTGGTTCATGAAAAGAACACACATCTAATGACATTGGTGGATCCATGTGTGGTTTGGGGAAAGAACAAACATGCAATGAATCTAGCTGTGGTTCATGAAAAGAACACACATGCAATGATGATGACCCACAAGTATAGGGGGAGTATCACAGTATTTTCGATAAGTAAGAGTGTCAAACCCAACGAGGAGCAGAAGGTGCTGGCTAGTGGTATGGATCAGGAATTCTCTGCAAATACTTACCAAACGGATTTTTAGGGATTTTGGATAAGGCAAGTTAACAAATTACGAGTTAATAAAAGATAGTATAAATAAATGTAGCAAGTGGACCAATCCTTTATGCAGCAAAGGACAAGTCAGTTGTATTACTTAAGATGACCAAACGTTCTCGAGGACACATGGGAAGACTGTGAAGTGCTTTCGCTTCATATAGTTGATTAATCTTCTTTAGCTTGCTAAGTGTTGTGTGGGTGAACCTATGCTAGTGTACCGACCTTCCTAGGACTAATACATACTTGTGATTATACCCCTTGCAAACATCCGTAAGTACAAGAAAGTAATTAAGGTAGAAACCTAACCACAACTTTAAACTCTAAGACCCTTACATCCCTTGTGTAATGGTTTCCTAACGGGGGTTTAGGTTTCTGTCACTCCGGCAACCCCTACGATTAGTAGACAAATACACAATGCATCCCCCTAGGCCCATATAGGTGAAGTGTCATGTAGTCGACGTTCACATGACACCACTAGAAGAAGTACACCACAACTTAAATATCAAACTATTGAATCTTTCTCAACACAACTCCACTACTAACAACATGACTTCTCCCATGTCCTCAAGAACAAAACGAACTACTCAAAAGACATCATATGGATCATGATCAGAGATAGAATAATGATGTATAAAAATCTGAACATAAACAATAATTCAATGGTTCACTCAATAGCATCAACTACAAAGAGTATTCAACACCAGGAAAGTTTCCCCTATGAACTATGCAAGATTCAACACAATTGTTACAGCAATATGGAGATGGTGATGAGGGTGCTGATGGTGATGATGGTGGTGATGATGATGATGATCCCGATGAAGTCCAGCTTGATGGTGGTGTTGATGGCGATGATCTCCCCTCTCCGGGAAGGAATTCCCCTAGCAGAAATCTATCTGCCGGAGAGATCTTTCTCTCTCGGTGTTTTCCGCCCCGCAGAGGCGGCGGAATCTTTCTCTGGTCGCTCCCGGAGTCTTAGGATTTTGGGAGGATAACATACGCTAGAGGGGAGTGCCAGGGGTGGACTAGGGCGGCCACACCACCTGGTGGTGCGGCCTAGGCTGGCCCGCGCCAGGGGGTGGTGTGGGCCCCCTGTGGCCCATCTCCAGCCCCCCTTCTGGCTTCATTCGTCTTCTGGAAAAATAGGACTTTCCATGTATTTTCCTGAATTTTCTGATCTTCGTGAATTTTGCCTCCAAACAGCACCTTTTCCATCAGAATCCTGACTGCAGCGGTCCATGCTCCAAAAGTCATCAACCATGCAAAAACAGATGAAATAACATAAGTATCACCTCTCAATACGAAATATATCAATGAATAACAGTGAATTATGACATAGAATAGTGATGCAAAATGGACGTATCAACTCCCCCCAAGCTTAGACTTCGCTTGTCCCCAAGCGAAACTGAGCTCAATAAACATGGCCTCAGGTTTATGGAGTGAAGAGTCGATAAAAGAATACGGACAAGAAGCATCACATTCATCAAATACATAGATCATAATAGAAGACAACTCACTATTATATAACTCAACTTGCAATGAGTAAAGGAAACACAATAAAGATACATAAAGTAAATCATAATTGGTAATGGCAAACTTAGCTCTTAGTCAAAGAATAGTTGATAATTTGCTAGAGTTCAAAAATAACTGGTTTTCAATGATAGCTTTCAAAGTAGTAAACATCTAGATAAAAGCAATGGGCAAAACAAGGAACATAAGCAGCATGAGTGAATAAATCATCATATGAATGAATGAAACACAACAACTCAAAATACTTGCTGAGATAGAGAGGAATAGGTTTACTGACTCAACTACAAAGTAAAAATAAAGGCCCTTCGAAGAGGGACGTAGGGATTGCAAGTCTCATAAAGAGCTCCCAAAAATTATGATACTCACTAGCTTTCAGCTCTCATTGCCCCTATCATAGGCATCTTTTGGTGATTAAGGTTAAAGTGACACAACTAAGAGGATATGCTTGACAAGTTATAAATTGAAGTCTCGTGCCCCTTACTTATGAGTACCGAACCTCATGTTACTCAACTTCAGTCACGAGTAAGCTCTTGTCATTTTAAATACACGTGTATCATTGAGAACGGACAACGGGGTACCCCTTGCACATGACATAGGAGCTATCCCATAATCAAAATGACAAGGCAAGCAGACAGTGAGTACCTCAGTGATCTTTTTATTTGCTATTTGCATAGGTTTTTATTGAGTATGCTTCATAGAATGCTCACTATAGTTATGCTGCAAGTTTCAACCATGATTAGGCATGGCTTAGGCTAGCGGCCCAGGCGTTTCTCTAACACACATATAAACTCCATGATCTTACAAGTTCCACTTTTATTTCACACCGTCGGGATCCATAAGCAAAACAACATGATATCAACTAGGTACAAAGTACCAATGAAGTGTTGAAAGCATTCCCCATGATACATGGTTCTGCTAACTTCAACTCATAAAGCGCAAGCATATACGCAACAAAGAAGGACCCAATGGTTCAGGTTATTAAATGCAAGAAAAATAAAGTGTGCCATGAAGTTCGTGAGAGCTTTAATCAGTAATTTTGGCATAACAAGTTTAATTTGGGAGGTAGATAAAACAAGAATTTACTTGGAATAGCAATAATGCTAATAGGTAGGTATGGTGGACACAAATGGCATGGGTTTTGGTTTAAAGGAGTGGATGCACGAGAATAATTCCCTCTCAGTACAGGTTTTTGGCTAGCAAGGCTAGGTAGCAAGTACAAGAGTTGAAGGAAACAAACAAACATACAAGCGATAAAGACAAACATGCAATCTTCCTTGGAAGCACAAAAGATCTTAACTAGAGAATACTAGACTTATGAGCAAATCAAGAAAGAAAGATGATGAAATTATATTTCTTTTGACTACTTTTATCTTTTTCATTCAACTCTCAAAAATAGTGTTGCTACTGACCGAGCCAGGTTTGCCAAAACCAACTAAATTAACTCAATGATCCCAAAGTGATACCAATACTAACAACAAGATCAATCATATAACCACAAATTGAAAACTAATATAAGCTATGCAAAATAGTAAATGATAGAACTTCTCATCAATATTCCATAACAGCAACTCACACCAAGGGATACATATCTAACGAGAGAGGGGACACTTCCATAATGCAAACCATCCTACATAATAACTTCTCTATTCATGATATGACTCTACTAATAAGGTAAAAAGATAGAAGATAGTGATGTGATACCGCGACACTCCCCCAAGCTTGGAACGAACTAAGGGGATGCCAAACCTGATGACAAATTACTCCTTTGGTGGTGGTGGTAATATTTTCTTAGTTGACGTGAGGAAATCTTCTAGCATCTTGCGAAGCCTATTATTCTCCCATTGAAGCATGTCCACCTTCCTCTGCAAGTCTCAGTACTTATCGCATAACTCCTTAGTGACTCATAGGGATTCCGTTGATGCATGGCAAGAGACTAAAGGTACCATCCCCTGCTTGGGGTCTTGAAGATCTTCCTCCATCGGCTCCTTTTCTTTATCCTTGATGGACACCATTGTGCTTCTAAGCTTCAAAGATAGTTCCTGGCGGAAATAGATCAAAACGAAAACACGATATACGAACCTCAGGGTATCCGGGGGGTTATATATTACGAAGTTTCATATCAAAAGGAAGGTACTGTGAGAAAACGAGTCGGAGGCGGAGTCCGGGGTGGACTCACCACCTGGTGGCGCGGCCAGGGGAGGGCCCGCGCCACAGGGTGGTGTGAGCCACCCTGGCTCCGTTTCTGTCCCTCTTTCCCTTCGTAACTTTCCTTATTATCTAAAAACTGCAAAAAATATAGTTGGATAGTATTTTCGCGGAACTTTTCTTACCAGAACTGTTACCTATTTGAAAGCGGACTCTACAGGTCTTTGAGTTTAGTATCTAGTAGATTCTTCCGGAGTCACCACTTGAATAACATCGATATCTTCTTCTTTATACACTTATTACTTGAGTCATAAAACCCCTCTCTTCCTTATTACACCATTATCTCCACTAGCTGAAAATTTCTTTCACACAAAACTTCACACAGTTCTCATTAGCAACATTATTATAAGTGAAGTGATAAAACCTTTTTAGTCCACTTTCAACTGAAAACCATCAAAACATAAGCTACTGTAGAAACTCCTTGCGAAAACTCAAAAAGAATTTAAAAAGGAAATCGAATAAAGAAGCAAATGCAAGAGTGGCGAAATTTGTCAAAACAGACCAGCAGGTAAAGATCAATTTTTTCGAAAATCTTCTGTTTCTCAAATAAAAAGTGCAAAAATAACGAAACTTAAATAACAACCTGGGGCAGAAGCACAAAAAATTACAGCCCAATCCGACATACAGAGATCTCTCACGAATTTTTACGCTGAAGCACAAAAATCTGTTTTGGGACAGCAACTTCCCCATATATTACTTCTCTCTCATTAGAGGTTGATCTTTACAGAAGAACCAAACAAAATGGATAAGGAGTGGTTATTACCGAAGTAATAACTTCCAAGACTCAAAGAAACAAAAACAAACTGAAAGCAAAAACAAATTGGGCTGTCTCCCAAAAAGCTCTTTCTTTATAGCCATTAAGATGGGCATGATAATTTTGAAGATGCTCACTCAGGAATATGAATTGAAGTGAAAGAGAGCATTAAGAAGCAAAAACACACACACATTTAAGTCTAACCCACTTCCTATGCAAGGGAATTTTGTAAACAAACAAGTTGTTGAAACCAGAGGCTACTTGCATAAGAAGGCAAAAGAAGTGCAACATAAAAACTTTCAGCATAAAACGAGGAAACTTGATATTATTGAGATACATAAGAACACTTTTGTCTCTCTCATAATAACTTTCAGTATCATGCATAAACTTAACAATATAACTATCACAAGGGCCATCATAGCAATGATCGCTTATTCTAACAGAAAACACAGGAATACTAGCTCTCATAACACTACTTTGTGAAACAATATTAGAGGTATCCTTACAAAGGATAGTGTGTCCCTCTTCTTCATATTTAGTAACAAAGTCTTTCACATTTGCTATAATAGATTCATCAACCATTTGTTTATCAGGTTCAACAGCTTTATTTGTACTTTCATTAAACATACTAGCTATCATAGAATGTTCCTTTATCTTAACTGGTAAAGGCATTTTCTCAATATAAGGTTCATGTAAGACATGATTAGCAGTATAAACTTCAGTATTTCTTGTAGGAATATTCTTAGCAATATCTTTATAAGGTTCATGATACTTATTCCACTTATTTTTAGGCACTTCAATGTAAGAAGCAAAAGCCTTAAAATAAGTTGAAATAGCTTGAGAGTCTAGACCATCAGCATTTTTAATATTTTGAAAGTCATCAGTTCCCATAAAAGATTCAATGCATTCATAATCATAATTTATACCTGACTTTCTACCTTTGTCATTCTCCCAAGCTTCAGCATTGTCTTGACTACGGTCTAGAAGTTCCCATTTAGCTTTTCTTCCATGCGAGTGAATGATCCAGCACAAGAAGCATCCAATAAATCCTTGTCATGTAGAGGGAGCCTTGCATAAAAGTTATTGATAATAATATTGTTGGGGAGCTCATGAATGGGACATTTGAGCATTAGTAACTTCAATCTCCCCCAAGCTTGAGCTGTACTCTTGATGGCTCAATGCACGGCGCCCAGAAAAATGCTTGATGGCGGTGTTGATGTAGAGCTCGTTGGGAACCCCAAGAGGAACGTATGATGAGCACAGAAGCAAGTTTCCCTCAGTTATGAAACCAAGGTTTAATCGAACCAGTAGGAGCAGGGAAACACCTCAAAGGTGTTACTAGCTGAGCTTTGGCAGCGCGCACTACCGGTGCTAGTAGCAACGTGGAGACCTTCACAACACAACCACAGAACTTTGTCCCCAACTTGCGATGAGGTTGTCAGTCTCACCGTGTTTTGCGGAAAACAAAGGATTAAACGTATCGAATGGAAAGAAGTAAAAGTTTGCACAAAGTAAACACAAAGCAGTAAACAGTTGTAGATTGTATGTAAAGAAAAAGGACCGGGATCCATAGTTCACTAGAGGTGGCTCTCCTTAAGATAGATAACATGTTGGGTGAACAAATTACAGCGGGGTAATTGACAAACACCGAGAAAGCAATACATGCATATACTAATCATCTTGACTCCTTTGAGACTTGATTGGGCATTACAACATTATACATAGACCGCCATCCAACTGCATCTATGACTAATAATCCACCTTTAGGTTATCATCCTAACCCCCTCCAGTATTAAGTTGCAAGCAACAGATTATTGCTTTACTAACTGCGTGTAAAGTAAACAATACGATTGTTCTATGAACAAAGGATTGTTGTTTTCTCCCTAGTAGCAGCAGCACATCTAGTACCTTAGAGATTTTTGTCACTTCCCCAGATTACCAGAGGCATGAACCCACTATCGAGCATAAATACTAACTCTTGGAGTTGCTAGCATCTACTTGGCCAAGATAGCTACTAACAACGGAAAGCGTGCAAGAACACAAATAACAAAGACATGATAGAATCAATAATCAATCTGAAATAGCATCTGAATATCCATCGGATCCCCGCAAACACAACATGTAGAATTACAAATAGATGATCTTGATCATGAACGGAGCTCACAAGATCTAGACATGAAAGCACAAAGGAGGAGAACCAGCCATCTAGCTACTACATGGATCCGTAGTCCAAGGATGAACTACTCACGCATCACACCGGAGGCTTGCATGGTGATGAAGAAGGCCTCTATGGTGAATTCCCCTCTCCGGCAGGGTGCCGGGAAGAGCTTCAGATCCCTCCCGATCTAGGGATGGAGATGACGGTGGCTATAGACTCTTTCGTGGATTTTTGATCGGGTACTTAGGGGTTTCGTCCCGAGGGCAATATATAGGCGGAAGGAGAGGCCGAGTGGGTGCCGGGAGCGCCACACCACCCCTTGGGGCGGGCCAGGCCTAACCGCGCGGCCAGGTGGTGTGGTGGCCCCCTGGCCCCTCTCCGTCTCATATTCTGGCACTTGATGACATCCGGAAAACACTTTGGCTTTTGTCCCGTCCAATTCCGAAAATATTCATTTTCTGACTTTCCTGCAACCAAAAACAGTAGAAACCAGGCAGCTGGCACTATGGCTCTTGTTAATAGGTTAGTCCAAGAAATCATATGAAAAGTACTCCAAAGTTGGAACAAAACACAATAAAGTGGATAAAACCAAGCATGGAACATCAAAGATTATAGATACATTTGCAATTTATCAACATCCCCAAGCTTAACTCCTGCTCGTCCTCGAGTAGGTAAGTGATAAAAAGAAAGAATAATTTTTGAGGTGACATGCACCATCAAAGACTTGATCAAAGTATTTGCAAAACATTCAAAGCTGGGATCATAATACTTCAATCATAGCATGAAAGACAAAGTTCTAGCAATAAGTAAAGAAACTATGATGCAACATGAAAAGATACAAACAAAAGATTCATGAATAACAATGCTTTGCAAGACGTTTGTTTGTTTCACATAAAGAAAACATAGCATAATAGTATTCAGCTTGTCCCTCAATAGAGTAGCAAATATAATTGCATAGGACACCTTCAAAGTTCATAAGAGTGACTAGATACAATAGTTTAAAACAAGCAATATCAAAGTATGCATCAATCAACTAGTCTTGGGACAATGCACATAGAACTAAGAATGGCCACTATGCTCTCAAAGTAGGTGCATAAAGATAGAAGGTGGAGACTCAATGTAATGGTCGAAGAAAGGCCTTTGTAAAAGGAAGTAGGGATTCAAGTCTCATAAAGAGCTTTCAAAAATTATGGTACTTATAGCTTTCAGCTCTCATTGCCCCTATCATAAGCATCTTTAAAGTGATTAAGGTTAAAGTGGCACAACTAAGAGGATATGCTTGACAAGTTATAAACCGAAATCCCATGCCCCTTACTTACGAAGACCGATCCTCATGCTACTCAACTTCAGTCACGAGTAAGCTCTTGTCATTGTAAGTACATGTTTATCATTAAGGACAGCCAACAGGGTACCCCTTGCACATGATATAGGATCTATCCTGTAATCAAAATGACAAGGCAAGCAGACAATGAGCATCTCAGCGATCTTTTTATTTTCTATTTGCATATGTTTTTATTGAGGATGCTTCATAGAGTGCTCATTATGGTGATGCTGCAAGTTTCCACCATGATTAGGCATGGCTTAGGCTAGCGGCCCAGGCATTTCTCTAACACACATACAAACTCCATGATCTTACAAGTTCCACTATTATTTCACACCGTCGGGATCCGTAAGAAAAAGAACATGATATCAATGGGGTACAAAGCACAAGTGCAATGTTGAAAGCGTTCCCCATGAAACATGGTTCTGCTAATTTCAACTTATAAAGCGCAAGCATATACACAACAAAGAAGGACCTAGTGGTTCAAGTTTATTAGATGGAAAAAAGTAAAGTGTGCCATCAAGTTCGTGAGAGCTTTAATCACTAGTTTTCTCATAACAAGTTTAATTTGGAAGATAAACAAAAGCATGAATATACTTGGAATAGCATAATATAGTAGGTAGGTATGGTGGACTCTTTGGAATAACTTGGTTTAGGGAGTTGGATGCATGAGTGGAACTCATACTTTGTTGTGGAGGCTAGCAAAAGACTGGGAGCGACAAACTAAGAGAGCAATAATGGCCATAATCATGCAGAGCGACAAAACATCATTGATCAAAGCATAAAGTGATACTACAAGTTGAAAACTAAAGTATCATAAAGGCTATGGTGACTTGAGATAGTCATAACATGGTGTGAGCATGCGCCAAGTCAACCCAAATAAAGCATCAAAGGAGAATACCACTATACTATCCTTTAATATGCTAAAACAACGCATGATTCATCCAAGGCACATTAAGCAATCTCAATTGTTTATAACAAGTCATGCTACAGCAGAGAATACTAATCATAAAGCCAAAACAATATCAGGCATGGCATGACAAAGCATAGGCCACAGTCAAAAACAAGCTCCTTTTACCACTTAAGCATGAACTTTCCTACTCCTTTACAATCCAAACCAAACTATTTGAAAACCAATGCATGAAAGAGGGGGTCCAACCAAATTATTCAGCAAACTAAGCAAACAAAGAAAACAAAAAACCAAAACAAAAATAAAAAAGAAGACGCTCCAAGAACAACACAACTGTGCATGAAACAATAAAAATGAAGCGTTTGGAAGAAACCTGGGATTTTTATTGATGAAGAAGGGGATGCCTTGGGCATCCCCAAGCTTTGACACTTGTACTTCTTGTATATTTCTTGGGGTGACACACGTGGCATCCCCAAGCTTGAGCTTTAGTCCATCCTTCATCTCATTACTCATTCCTTCCATACACCTGAAATTTTTCCTTCATACAAAACTTCACACAATTTTTATTAGCAACATTAGTACACTCAAGATAAAAGGTCTTAAGGTTCAGTTCTAACACCAAATAAAATTCCATTAGAACACTAGCTACTGTAGAACTTCCCTCAAAAATCTCAATTCCCCAAAAAATTCAAAAAGGAACCAATAAGAAGCAAATGCAGAAAATGGCAGAAATCTGTCAAAACAGACCAGCAGGTAAAGACGAATTTTTTCGAAGACCTTCTGTTGCTCAAATCAAAAAGTGTTTAACTCACGAAAGTTAGATAACAACCTGGGGCAGAATCACAAAAATTCACGCCTCAAAAGGACGTACAGAGATTTTAAACGAATTTTGATGGTGAAGCACATAAATCTGTTTCGGGATAGCAACTTTCCCAATCATTACTTCTCTCTCATTAGAGGTTACTCTTGGCACAAAAAGCAAATGTCGTCAGATTGAGGACAAGTACGCCATGAGGGGGTCATCGAGGAATGCGGAATAGAGGGGTGTGATACGTACGGTATTCCAGGACAGTGAGGACACAAGTTTACCCAGGTTTGAATCCGCCGGCTTTGGACGAATCCTACTCCTGCTAGCAATCTAGTAATACGGCAGAGCCGGAATATGGGTTACAAGGGTATCGCATGTGAGAGTTGAGGGTCTAAGTATTGGGTAGTGCCCTAAAGGCTCTCCCTAGGATGGCTTATATAGATATTCGGCCTAGGGTTTACAGGAGAGATCAATCCAGCTACGACTAAGAGTTGGTTACAGAGTACATCTTGAACTACAAGTAACATTATGGGCCTAAGCTGGTAAGTCTTCTGGGCCTTCCCGTAGCCGGATTGGACTCCATCTTCTCTCCCTGACTGGGCCGCCCGTGAAGCAAATCTCTAACCCGAAGTGGGCCATCTTGGTCAGTGAGGAACTGTGAGGATACCCGGAAAGTATATCCCCAACAGTAGCCCCCGGAGGCCTCCAAGATCCAAAGTCGGATTTTATCATCGTCTAGCTTGATCTTCGGATTGTAGAATCTTGAAGGGTTCCTGAAACTTCACAACAAAAAATACAATTCGGGTCTTAAAAAACAAGTCGGACCTATCAACAGGTTACTCGGATTTTCCAGCTTGATTTCAAACGAAACCGGAACTTGGTCTCTAACGCCACCTGACACAAGCATGGTCAAGACACGTCATCTGACAAGCGTGTCGTTAGCACGACCGTTGGTGATTCCACGGTTCGTGGAACCGAGGCACCATTTCAATACATGCGTGGAGATCGAGGAGACGCAATCATCACGTGGGTCCTTCCCAGTTCTTTCCATGACGCGTGGCGGTTACACTGTAGCATTTGCATGAATCTTGGCGCACTTAGGTGGATATAAGGGGTTTGGATTTCTCCTTCTCCTTTCCACCAGTCCTTTGCCGTTTCCTTTCCTCCCAATCCTCCTGCGCGCACAGAGCTCCCTCGTCCTTCCCCCACAGAACTCCCAGCGCTGCCCCTTTCAGGTCATCTTCTCACCAGAGAAATGGCTTCACCATCTCCTTCCTCCGGTTTGGCGGCAGCCGTGGCGGCGGCGACGGCGGAAGCAGTAGCGGAGAAGGAGAGCTTCCGGGGAATCTGGATCCCCTGCGCCCTCACCGAGGAGGGCCTCAAGAACGTGGAGAAGGAGGGGCTTCTCGTCGCCGGCGACTAGCGGAGCAGCTCCGGTGAAACCGTCCCCAACCCGCGCGACGGCGAGCGGGTCCACTTCGGCACCCATCTCGACCGAGGTCTGTCTTTTCCTCCCTCGGAGTTCTTCTCCAAGGTGATAGATCATTACGGAGTTCAACTCCACAATCTTCCTCCGAACTCTCTCTTAGAGATGAGTGTGTATGCATCACTTTGCGAGGGCTTTCTCGGCATTAGGCCGAGTTTGCTTCTCTTCCGGTACTACCTTCATGTCCGGAGAAATTCCATCACTGCTGGTGTTCCTTACATCACCGGCACTATTAGTTTTTCACTTAGACGTGACCGGGCATATCCCAAAATTTTAGCTAGTGACTCGGTCAAACAATGGCCAGCCACTTTTTTCTATCATAGGGATATTCCGGCTCCTGGCAAAGCTACTTCTTTGCCGGCTTTTGTCGACGGAGCCGCCTCGGCCCAACCTTCTTGAGACGGGGCTGCTCTGGCTCTCACCGATGATCTGATCCTCGCTAAGAGGCGGATCGAATATTTGATATAACACAAGGATCTGAAGGGATCCGACTTGGTCCAGTGCTGGGTCTCACGTCGGATCCAGCCACTTCAGTATCACGGGGATAGACTGATGCACTCCATCACATCATCCAAAAAAGAATCCCTTTGCATCAGCCCCAAAGCCTACACCACTCAAGGCAACATCAGCCAGATCAAGTGGCTGATCAAGGAGCGGATCGAGAGGAGATTTCTAGAGATTTCTCTAGATATGCATACGGCGGAAAACCCCGTGGTGCCTGTAAGCTTCCATCAATACACCTTTTATGTGTTTCAATCTTCAAGTTATACTGCAATACTGATATGCTTTCTTGTTTTCAGCTTGCTGACCTCCCCGAGTCGGAACTTGCTCCGCTCAAAGGATATCCTCCTTTGTTTTCTCAGGAGACAGAAGTGGTCCCACTGCCGGACCTTGCGCTCAAGAAGCGCAAAGCTCTGATAGTGGTTGTTGGCACAAAGGAGGTGCCTATTGTGAAGAGGTAACTTTCATTCACAATTTCCGCCTTTATACCTTTCTCAAATTTCTTTCCGAGACGTAATTTTTCTGACTTTACTATGTTCTCAGAGGAAAGCCTCTCATCAAGGGCAAGGGGAAAGGGGTTCCTTCGAAGCCCCTGCGACAGACGAAGCTCACCATAGCTTCCACTGCTGTGGCTCCTCCAACTCCTGCCCCTCAACCTTCTGCAACTCCGGCAATCATTCCTTCTCCGGTGGTTGTAGAAGATCCGGCTCCTCCAACAGAGCCTATGATCCTTGGGTCACAAACTGACGTCACCGTGGGTGCGTCAGATCAAGATAAGGGTGAACCCTCTTCGGGTAATGATCCCTCGGCTGAAACCTTTGCCGAAAACCTCCTCAGCAATCCGGGACTTGCCAAGTTTGGCTTGTCCCGGAAATCTGCAGAGGAAATCCAGCGGCTAGCCAGGTAAGTCCTGGACAAAAGCCATTTATCCCCCGAAGAAGAAACGCAAGAAGCAGAGGATGTCAAGTTCTCTGACCTTCTCGCTCAAGTCCGCCTTTGTGATGAGAGGATTAGGACTGGTGAGCTTCCAATAGCCCCAGTGATCCCTCTCACTCTTGCCGAGAAGGTGGCAGCTGAAGTAAACGCGGGTTTAGATAAACTCACCCGCGAGCAATATGTAAGTCAGAATTCCAACTCTTGTTTTTATATTATGTTATATCATATCCTCTCGCCCCCAAGCATGAAGTAGGATACATAATCCGGGTTTATGCTTCATTTGGATGCCAAAGAACGAACTATTGTAGCCCCCAAGGCTCGTGCTGATATTTAGCAAAAAATATTAGCCCGAGTCTTAAGTAGCATTCTGACTTTGGTTATTCTGACTTATAGAAAGTATGTTCCTATAACCAGGAATTATTGACCAATGTCTGCAATAAGCGGAGAGAGATCAAAGCTCTCCGACTTAAAAATGCTGAACTTAAAGTAGCCAAGGATGAAGCCGAAGGTAAACATTCCGAGATTCAAACTTTGTTTTTTGCTTTTTCAATGTCGAATTTTTCTGAACTGTTGTTCTTTTTTGACTTACAGCACTGGTGAAACAATCTATCGCTATGATTGAAGAGGCCGAGAACCTCAAGACCCTAGTGGTGGAGAACAAGGGACTTCGCCAAGAGCTGGATAAGCTCAAGGCGGATCATGAAAGGAGCATAGATCAAGTCCTTGAATCCTCCTCCATGGCCACCGAAGAGCGTGATCGCAAGATTGCTGCTCAAGATAAAAGAATCTCGGACCTCAAGAATGAGCTTGGCATAGAGAATGACATCTCCCAGGCGCTCCGGGCTGAACTCTAGAGTTTCCGGGAGGAGAAGACCAAGATTGACGACGTCATTCTCGGTACGTTCCATCTGTCTGACTTATCTTTTCATCGACTTTTATCAATGTCAGATTTTTTCTTGACTTGTTTTGTGTATAGGTCCTCTAAACTTGACGGACTCTTCCTCCTTCGAGCCCCGCACCCACCGGTTTACCCGAGTCGGTGATCTTCTTCATGACTTCCGCTAGTCCGTTGAGGACATTGGTGAGTCTCTCAGGATTTCGGAGATGCCAAGCATGTCAGATTTTTAGGTGCGGGACAAGGCCAAGGAGATGCCGCAGCTTGTTCGGGACTGGAATATGTCCTACGCGCGGACTGCTGCACAGAACGCTCTCACCATGGTCATGAGCCACCATGGAAACATGGAGATATGGCAAGTGACCAGAGGGTACTACAAAGTAGACGAAGATGGCCAGGAGCAGGACCTTCAAGCTATCATGCACTCCTGCGCCAGATACGGGTGTCACGTGGCTGATCTGACCAGCTACGAGATCCCCTTCTTTACCCGCGTAGCTACTCCGCCTCCTCCTTCAGAAGAAACCGAAGAAGTTTCCGACGATGAACAGACCACCTTAGATCCGGACATCTCGGAACGATATCAAGGTGGAGTAACCAGCGAGCCGGCAGCTCCTTCATCTCCTCCTGCATCATAGACCAGAAACTTATGTATTATTCCGGAAAGAACATGATGCGTTTGTAAATATTAAGTACTATTTATTTTGTTAGTGCTAAGCTATTTATCTATTCAACACTTTTGGCTTTGATTTTTTTTGTGTGCCTGAAATATTTTTCATAAGCACTTGAATTTTTTCGTCTCTACTTATCGTTTATCTGGCTTTCCGCCTCGTCCCTTTCGGGAGCCGGCTAAACCTTCAGCCAACAACTTTGCCGAGCAACGTATCTCACTTGCTAAACCAGTTTAAACTCAGAAACAAAGCCGGCTTCCAGTACCAACAATTCACTACTTGGAAAATACCCGCATCCAGCAATCAGACAAATAACAAAAGTAAAGACTAGAAATTTTAGAGTTATACCCGAAGGTAGCAGTTTTAGAATCGGAAATCTAGACCAGAACGAACATGAGCATAAAGTACTTTCAAGAATTCTGGGATTTTCGACTATAACATGATCATTTGGAAATAAGATGGTAAAAAATTCTCAGAAAAACTTGAGGCAACCAAAACTTTTATTTCTCAAAGAACATGTACATATATATGCTTACAAAGAAGGATAAACTAAGAATAAAAGGGACGTAGCTGAGTAATATTCCACGGTCTGTCTAACTCATCCGGATTTGTACTGCCTCAAGCTCTCTTTCTCTTCTTAGTAGCATGTCTTTCTTTGACTGGCCTCATGTCAGTTAAGTAGTACGATCCATTGTGCAATACTCGACTAACTAAAAAGGGCCCTTCCCATACTGGGGAAAGTTTGTGCTTTCTTTGTTGCACAAGCCGGAGAACCAAATCACCTTTATTGAAAGATCTATTTCAGACTCTCTGGCTATGATACTTGCGTAACTTCTGCTAATAGGCTGTAGATCTCATTTCAGCAACGACGCGAACTTCTTTGACTAAGTCGAGATCATTTTGTCGAGAAATCTCGGCATTCTCTTTGATATACGCGGCCACTCTAGGAGAAGTATGATTTAAATCACTAGGAAGAACTGCTTCTGCGCCATAGACCAAGAAGAAAGGTGTGTATCCTGTTGACCTGTTCGGAGTTGTTCTTAAACTCCAAATTACAGAGGGTAATTCCTCTTCCCAAGCCCCCGCAGCACGTCGTAGTGGTGCTTCGAGTCTCGGTTTCAGGCCTTGTAAGATTAAACCATTTGCTCTTTTGACTTGTCCGTTAGCCTGTGGATGTGCGACTGACGCAATGTCAAGCCGGATATTTTGCTTGTTGCAGAATTCATCCAATTCTCCCATGGAAAAGTTACTCCCATTGTCCGTGATAATGCTATGCGGATAACAACACCAGATTATAACATCCTCGACAAATCTTTTGGCTATTGCTCCATCACAACTAGTGACAGGTTTACTCTCAATCCATTTGGTGCATTTATCCACCATCACTAAGAGGTGAGTAAATCCACTTGGAGCTCGTTAAAATGGTCCTACCATATGAATACCCAGACCGCAAAGGGACATGTTATAGGTATTGTTCGCACCTGATCAGCAGGAACATGAGCTTGCTTGGCGTACTTTTAGTAGCCTTTGCACGTCTTGACTAATCGTTCGGCATCTGCCTGAGCTGTAAGCTAGAAAAATCCGTGTCTAAAAGCTTTTGCCACTAAAGATTTGGCTGCAGCGTGGTGACCACACTCGCCTTCGTGGATTTCCCTTAAGATTTCCACTCCTTCTTCCGGAGATACACAACACTGAAAGACCCTAGAAACACTCCGTTTATGGAGCTCACCTTTAACAATTGTATAGGCTTTTGCTCGTCGGATGATCTGCCGGCTCAGCACCTCGTCTTCGGGTAATTTGCCATCTACCAAATAATCGAGGTAGGGTTGAGTCCATCTGGGAATTACAGCCAGAACTGCTATCAAGGGTGAGTCGGATTTGGTCGGATATTCCTCATCTACTACCTTTATCGAGGGGACTTTGAGGTGCTCTAAAAAAGCACCATCCGGGACCTCTTTCCGCGCAGAGCCTATCCGATATAGTGCATCTGCTTCCTCATTTTCTGCTCGAGGGATGTGTTGAATTTCAAACCCTTCGAACGATTTAGATAGATCATCCACGACAGCTTTATATGCTGCCATGTGTTTATTTGCATTACAAATATCCGAGACTTGCTGAGCAACAAGATCCGTATCTCCGTAACACATCAAATGTCGGATGCCGATATCCTTAGCAATCCGGATTCCATGCAGCAGTGCTTCATACTCGGCAATGTTGTTTGTCGCTGTGAAGTGGATCTGCAACAAATATAAAATTTTATCTCCTTGGGGTGATTTGAGCACCACGCCAGCCCCCGAGGCCCCTCGAGCCTTGGACCCATCGAAAAATAGGGTCCAATATTCCGACTCAGGGAGGACCATGTTCTCCTTCATCTCTGTCCAATCAGCGACAAAGTCAGCAAGGATCTGGGATTTGATTGCTGTTCGAGGTTTATACTCAATGTCAAAAGTTGAGAGCTCTATTACCCATTTGGCGACGTGTCCTGTGGCGTCACTATTGTTGATTATGTCTCTCATGGGAGCTTTGCTCACCACGGTAATTGGATGCTCCTGAAAATAGTGTCGTAACTTACGAGATGCTAGAAAAACACTGTAAGCCAATTTTTTATAGTGCGGATACAGCTGCTTTGATTCTGTCAGGACCTCGCTAACAAAGTACGTCGGACGCTGCACCAGGTGTTCCTGATTTTCCTCTGGTATCTCCACCACGATGACGATACAGACAACCTTATTTGTCGCAGCAATGTAAAGCAACATCGGTTCCTGAGGTTCCGGTGCTGTAAGGATAGGAGTAGATGAGAGTACTCTTTTCAGATCTTGTAGTGCAGCTTCAGCTTCGTCCGTCCAGACAAAATCCTTGGTCTTTTTCAGGAGTTTATATAATGGTGCGGCTCTTTCACCAAGCCGGCTTACAAATCGACTGACCGCAGCAATGCAACCAGTTAGTCTTTGTACGTCCTTTAGTCGAGTTCGCCTGGAAATGTTGAGTATAGCCTTAATTTTGTCGCGGTTCACCTCTATGCCCCTTTGAGACACGATGAAACCTAACAATTTTCCAGTTGGTATTCCAAAGAAGCATTTCTTTGGGTTAAGCATGATGTTGTATTCTCGTAGATTGGCGAACGTCTCCTCCAAGTCGGAAATCAGTGTTTCCTTCTTTTTGGACATCACCACGATATCAACCACGTATGCATGTACATTGCGTCCGAGTTGGTCATGGAGGCAACGCTGCATCGTGCGCTGGTACGTAGCTCCTGCGTTCTTCAGCCCAAAGGGCATCGTAACAAAACAGAAGGTTCCGAAGGGGGTTATGAATGAAGTTTTGACTTTGTCAGATTCCTTCATCCGGATTTGGTGATAACCGGAATATGCGTCGAGAAAATTGAGGAGTTCCAAGTCTGCCGTAGAATCGATGACTTGATCAATTCTAGGCAGAGCAAATGGATCTTTTGGACAAGCCTTGTTCAAGGCAGTATAATCAACACACATCCTTAAATCAGTGGTGTCCTTTTTAGGGACCATTACAGGATTGGCCGACCACTCAGTGTGGATGACCTCTTCTATGAATTCGGCTAACTCGAGCCGTGCTAGTTCCTTAGCTATTGCCTTACGCTTTTCATCGCCAAACCATCGTAATGACTGTTTGACGGGTTTAGCGTTCGGGTTTACATTTAGAGAGTGCTCGGCAAGTTTCCTAGGTACTCCAGTCATGTCAGATGGCTGCCATGCGAAGATATCTTGATTTGCTTGGAGAAACTTGACGAGCGCGCCTTCCTATGCGCTACTTAGGCCTACGCCTATCTGGGTCACCTTGGAGGGGTCATCATCCTACAATGGCGTCGTCTTCGTCTCTTTTGATGCCTTGAACTCCGTATTTGGCTTTGTCACCTCCTTCTTCGTCGCGGGCATCTCGGATGGATCTATGCTCTTCTTAATCTCCTGGTATTCCTGGGCGTGTAGCACGGCTTTGGCAAAAGCGGCATTTCCATCCTCGCACTCTCGCGCTTTCTTCGGGTCTCCCTGATGGTGATCACGCCGTTGGGACCTGGAATTTTCATCATATTGTAAATGTAACACGGACAAGCCATAAAACCCGGTAAGCCGGACGTCCGAATATAGCATGGTATGCGCTCTTGAAAGGGACCACTTCGAAGGAAAGTGCCTTCGTCCAATAATTCTTTGGTGTTCCAAAGGTAACATCCAAAGTAATCTCTCCCAGGGAATTAGCTTGTCTTCCTGGGACAACTCCGTGAAAGATCACAGAGCTATGGTTCAGCTGTGTTTCCGAGATCTTCATCCGGCGTAGCGTTTCGACATAGAGAATATTGATACTGCTACCACCGTCCATGAGGGTCTTGGAGAAACCATAACCGTCAATAAGTGGGTTGATGATTAAGGCATATTTTCCTCGCCTGTGTAGCTTAGGCGGATGATCAGCGCGGTCAAATGTGATTGCCACTTCCGACCAGTCCAGATACTGAGGCACGGCCAGAACTATTGCATTGAGCTCGTGGAGAACTGCTTTCTTGAGCTTTGCTGGTTGAGATCCGAGGAAGGTGACGTAAGTGTCCTTCTTGGTGATAAAAGTTTTCTTCCCTTCCGACTTGGGATTGGAAGCATCGGCTTACTCCATGTCGGAATCTTCCTTGGTCTGCTTGTCCTTTTTGGGATTTTTCTTTCCCTTCTTCCGCTTAGCTTTGTAGCCCGCGGTATCGTCTCTCTTGATGTCGTCATTAAAACGACATTCAGCGTTGGTGTGGGACGAGCCCCCATTGGCGTCTAGGTGATGCACACATGGGTTATTGGCAATGTCGGCCCAAGTGTAGGTTTTGCCTAGTTGTTGCTCTCCTCTACCTTAGACCCTTGATGACCCACGGCCACGCCCGCGGCCTCCGCCACGTCCTCCTCGTCCTCCAGACTGGGAAACAGTAGTAACCACTACTGTTTCCGCGTTGGGTTTTTCTTCCGAGGTATTTTTGCGCTTCTGAGCTTGTTGCTTTGGTTGTTTTGCCGACTGAGGCACAACCAGGACATTGAGTAATCCCTCTGCATCGTCGTCAGCATCTGCATACTTGCTCGCTGTTTCTATCATCTCTCCCAAATCGGTGACCTTATCACACTTCAAGCGGTGACGTAGTAGACCAATTGGGAGTCCGGCGATGAAGGCTTCAATCGCGGTTTGATCGTTTACTGCTTCATAGGAGTTCTTGGTGTCGATCCATCATCCGAGGTAATCCTGGCAAGTTTCTCCGGCTTTCTGGGTGCAACGCTATAGGTCTCCAACCGTACAGCGCCTCCGATATGTGCCTTCAAAATTCCGAAAGAACGCACTTTGCATGTCATACCAGTTGTGGATGGTGTTCTCTAGAAGTTCATTGAGCCATGATCGCGCCGTCTTCCGCAACATAAGTGGGAGATATCGGGTTGCGACCAGGCTGTTTCCGCCTTTGGCGATGCAGCAAGCTTGGAAGAAATCCTGTAGCCAGGTATCTGGCCGAGCAATGCCGTCGTAGGCTTGGATGTGCCTTGAGATAGCAAATCCTACCGAGAATTTTGTAGCTCTGACTCGTGGTCCAAAACACTTTGGGCCCACATAGAAATCGTCGTTTTCGTAGTGTCACGTCTCTATATTGGAGTTGATCATGTGCCTTGCGTCGTTCAGGGATAAAGATCGTCCCGAATGTCGGCTCTGGCTGCGGTGCCTTGGAGCCGGATTTCGGCTTCTGCCACCACCTCCTCCGCCATGTCGTCCTCCTTGCCCTCCTTGGGAGCCATTTTGATAACTGCCTGGTGGAGGGGGTGGGGCAGCTGAATTATTTCCGGCTGATCGCCGACCTCTGTCCAGAGCGTCATTATTCCGGTTCCGGGGAGGTTCTTGACTACGACAAGCCCCCTGTCGGCTTGTTCCAGCATGGTTTCCGTCGTTCCTTCGTCCGTCGTTCCCACCATGGTGAGGCTCAGCCGGACGGCTCTCATGTCTAGGAGGTGGCATTCTCTGACGATCCTCCTCCCGACGTTTCTCCTTATCTTCTCCCTTTCGATCGTTGAAATCTCGTCGAGGAGGATTCCTCGGATTCAGCGCAGCGATCACGTCTTTCTCGGCTGCTGGAGCGACATTGCTCCAGTTATGTGTAGTTCTGCGATGTTGTCCCGACGATCCGGTTCTTGAATAATTGTCTTCCCTGCATTCGGGTTGATGGTACTGCGCCTGAACGTAATGGGATCTTATGTCAGCCCATGCCGGATCTGTGCGACATTGGTCAGAATCCGAGACCAGCTTTTGACTTCCTGACAGGGCGACCTTCTGCTGCTCCAGTCCTTTGTTGAGTAGCTTAATAAACGGATTTCCTCTGGTCCTCGATTAGCTGATAGAATTTCTCGGGCTGCCACGGTATTCTGTACTGGGGTTGGGTATACCCAGTCTCTGTTGCTGTCTTTCCGTGGCTTCCCCATCTCATCCCCAAAAAGGACGGCACGGACACGTGGGAATTGGTCATCATTGGTGTGACGCTTCCGTGTCTTCTGATGCAACTGAGACATGTAGTCCTTAGTTGACATGCGTTTCTTCTCTACCTCGATGTTTTTGGCTTCATCGAGGAGTTGTTGACGATGCACTTCGAGGGCTTGGGCCCTTTTGTCCAGCTCATCTGCAGTGAGTTCTGCAACTATAGGGATAGGTGTGGTTAATGCGGCATCGATGAGTTTACGTGCACCCTCTGTGATCACATGTCCATCCATCGATGCTTCTTTTTCGGCTCGTCTGGGATAAGTGCTCCATCTGAGTCTTCCTCCTATTCCTCGGCAATCACCTCTTCTGTGAGAGGGTCTTTTGCCGTGGTCTTGTTCTTCTTGTTCTTCTTCTTTGCCTTCTAGGCAGCGCCAGTAGCAAAGACGGCTTTGGGTCCGTTTCCCGGAGTCAAGCTCTGATCGGTACTTTCGGACATCTGGACTTCGGGATTATCTTCGATGTCCATATCATCCTGCGCTTTGGGATAGTGTTCCCCGGATCCTTCATCCATGGCTTCTCCTTCTTCTGCAGTTTTGGAGTTGTATTCCTCTTCATATTCCACGGAGAACTTTCGAAAATCTGTCGACGTCATAGATTCATCCGAGTATGCGGGAACGTCGGTGTTTGTTCCAATTGCCTCCAGCACCGAGTCGGTGTTTTCTCCAGCATCGGCAGAGCCAGATCCAGATCCCACGTATCCGACGAAGTGCGATGCGTGCTTCCTGAGGTACGTGAGGAAAGGCCTGTCTGTCCCGGCATCGTCAGAGCCGGAAACAATGTCGTTGATATGCTCCTCCTGGATTTCGACTTCCACGGGTGGGTCGATCTGGGATCCGGCTTCTCTAGGGAGATCCACTCTAGATCTGACTTGTACCGTGAGGTCTTCTTTAGGCTCAGATTTCTCCACTATCTCCGCAACTGGTGCGGGCTGGGTGGGTTTTGGGTTTCCTGAGATCCGGAACTCTGCCGCCTTCGTGGACAAAGGGGACCCAGAAGATTCTTCTGCCTCTATCATTACCGCTGGGGTGGGTTGGGCAGGTTCAGCAAAACCGATGTAAACATCGATCTCGCCAAAAGACATGATTGTATAGGCAGTCACGGCCTCCCTAGCCAGAATCCAAGTCTCGTCGAGAACGATGAGAGGGATGTCGCTGGCGTAGAGGATGCGACCGACGGCGATGGTCTCGCCGATTCTGATTCTTGCAGATTCCGCTTGGAACGCAGATCCGAAGCTCCCTTGCCCCACGGTGGGCGCCAACTGTCGTCAGATTGAGGACAAGTACACCATGAGGGGGTCCTCGAGGCATGCGGAAGAGAGGGGTGTGAGACTTACGGTATTCCGGGATGGTGAGCACACAAGTTTACCTAGGTTCGAATCCGTCGGCTTTGGACGAATCCTACTCCTACTAGCAATCCAGTAATACGGTAGAGCCGGAATATGGGTTACAAGGGTATCGCCTGTGCGAGTTGAGGGTCTAAGTATTGGGTAGTGCCCTAAAGGCTCTGCCTAGGACGTCTTATATAGATATCCGTCTAGGGTTTACAGGAGAGATCAATCCGGCTACGACTAAGATTTGGTTACAGAGTACATCTTGAACTACATGTAACATTATGGGCCTAAGACGGTAAGTCTTCTGGGCCTTCCCGTAGCCGGATTGGACTCCGTCTTCTCTCCCTGACTGGGCCGCCCGTGAAGCAAAGCTCTAACCCGAAGTGGGCCACCCTGGTCAGTGAGGAACTGTGAGGATACCCGGAAAGTATATCCCCAACAGCAAATAAAAAGGATAAGGAGAGGTTATTACAGAGGTAATAACTTCCAAGACTCATCTAAAATTTTTGGGTTATCTCCCAATAAGTACTTTTCTTTAACGTCTTTAAGTTATGCATAAGAAGCAAGAAAAAGAATCAAGTATTCTCAAATGAAGAAGCATTAAGACCAAATTTTTTACCCTTACCTCTCTTATTTTTATTCTTAACCTTGGGGAAAATATGATTGTTTGGTGGAGAAGAAAGGTGCATGGTCCCCTTTCCCACATCTATTATTGATCCAAGGAGTTCTAATAGGGATCTTCCAAGTGTAATTTCTCCTTTTCCTGCACATTCAATAACAAGATAATCTATGGAAATCGTTTTCCCAAGGATCTTTGTAGACACTCCTTCAGCTATTCCAAGAGGTAATATGGCAGCATTATTAGCAAGAGATATTTCTTTTCCTCCTTCAGTGAGCCCCCAAGTATTCAGAGATTTATAAATATCTTTGGGCATAAGACAAAATTCAGAAATAATATCACAACGATCTTGAAAAGTTTCAGCGTTCATCTCAATCTTTACTGTAGGGAGCCACTTTGATGGTTCAGAATTTATTGGAACATAATTGTGATGCTCCCTAAGCGTATTATAGCAATTTTCTAAGTTAGTATTGCTAGTCTCAAGAGTGTTCAACCTAGCAAATATTTTTGCGAAAGAAATATTAGTTTGGCTAGGCACGTTGTAAGTGAGGATCAATTTATTTATAGCATTAATCGCATCATCCTCATTACATTCGAGGAAATCTCCTCCCACAACAGCATCTAAAGCATATCTATAGCAAAGAGCAATCCCAAGGTAAAAACTGCTAAGGAACAAGCTTTGAGTCATTTTAGGCTTAGTTTTTTCATGTAGATCGGAGATTCTAGACCAAGCTTCCTTAAAACTTTCCTCAACTCCTTGTTTAAAAGTGAAAATCATTTCCTCGGGTGACATAGTGATTGGAGCAAGGCTAGACATAGTGGCACTCAAGATAGGAACTAATTTTTTTGTGTTGTTCAAATAAGAAAGCAAACTTGTAAAACTATTTTTTTGTGTTTTTGATAAATAAACAAGCAAACAAAGAAAAAAGAAAACTAAGCAAAACAAAAAAAACAAAGTAAAGTGATTGGTTATAAGGGACTCCCCTTGTGAAGATGTCCTTGACTCCCCGGCAACGGCGCCATAAAATCGCTTGATGGCTCAATGCATGGTGCCCAGAAAAATGCTTGATGGCGGTGTTGATGTAGAGCTTGTTGGGAACCCCAAGAGGAAGGTATGATGAGCAGAGCAGAAAGTTTCCCTCAGTTATGAAACCAAGGTTTAATCGAACCAGTAGGAGCAAGGAAACACCTCAAAGGTGTTACTAGCTGAGCTTTGGCAGGGCGCACTACCGGTGCTAGTAGCAACGTGGAGACCTACACAACACAACAACAGAACTTTGTCCCCAACTTGCGATGAGGTTGTCAATCTCACCGTGTTTTGCGGAAAACAAAGGATTAAACGTATCGAATGGAAAGAAGTAAAAGTTTGCAGAAAGTAAACACAAAGCAGTAAATAGTTGTAGATTGTATGTAAAGAAAAAGGACCGAGATCCATAGTTCACTAGAGGTGGCTCTCCTTAAGATAGATAACATGCTGGGTGAACAAATTACAGCGGGGCAATTGACAAACACCGAGAAAGCAATACATGCATATACTAATCATCTTGACTCCTTTGAGACTTGATTGGGCATTACAACATTATACATAGACCGCCATCCAACTGCATCTAGCTACTACATGGATCCGTTGTCCAAGGATGAACTACTCACGCATCACACCGGAGGGTTGCATGCTGATGAAGAAGGCCTCTAGTGTGAATTCCCCTCTCCGGTAGGGTGCCGGGAAGAGCTTCAGATCCCTCCCGATCTAGGGATGGAGATGATGACGGCTACAGACTCTTTCGTGGATTTTTGATCGGGTACTTAGGGTTTTCGTCCCAAGGGCAATATATAGGCGGAAGGACAGGTCGAGGGGGTGCCAGGAGCGGCCACACCAGCCCCGCCGTGGGCCAGGCCTGGCCACGCGGCCAGGTGGTGTGGTGGCCCCCTGTCCCCTCTCCGTCTCGTATTCTGGCACTTGATGACATCCGGAAAAATAGGCACTTTGGCTTTTGTCCCATCCAATTCCGAGAATATTCATTTTCTGACTTTCCTGGAACCAAAAACAATAGAAAACAGGCACCTGGCACTGTGGCTCTTGTTAATAGGTTAGTCCAAGAAATCATATGAAAAGTACTCCAAAGTTGGAACAAAACACAAGAAAGTGGATAAAACCAAGCATGGAACATCAAAAATTATAGATACATTTGCAATGTATCAACTCTCTCCATCAAGAGGCCACAAGTTGTATATTTGATTCTGATCTTTATGAATCTCACTAGGAGGATAAAACTTTGAATAAAAGAGAGGCACTATTTCCTCCCATTCCAGAGCTTGACCATTCTTCAGCAGCTTATACCATTCGCCAGCTCTTCCTTTCAGTGATAATGAGAATAACTTCTTCTTAACTTGATCTGTAGTAATACCTGCACACTTGAACAACCCGCATAATTCGTGTATAAAGAGTAAATGATCACCGGGATGGACTGTTCCATCCCCAACATAGTAGTTATCCAAAACACGATCAATAATTCTTGTAGGTATTTGAAAAACATCATTCTCAGCAGGTGGTGGCTTATCTACTACCTTAGCAGTGGTAGTAGCATTACCAAATAAGAAACTTAGCGAATTATCCATAACGAAAATAAAGCAACTAACAGAAGTAAACAATACTCATAGTAGAAGTTTCGTTTACCAGTTCCACTCTGTAATAGCGCTTCACTCCCGGCAACAGCGCCAGAAAATAGTCTTGATGACCCACAAGTATAGGGGGTGTAGCACAGTATTTTCGATAAGTGAGAGTGTCGAACCCAACGAGGAGCAGAAGGTGCTGGCTAGTGGTATGGATCAGGAATTCTCTGCAAATACTTAGCAAACGGATATTTAGATGTTTTTGATAAGGCAAGTAAACAAAGTACGAGTAAATAAAAGACAGTAGAAATAAATGCAGCAAGTGGCCCAATCCTTTATGCAGCAAAGGACAAGCCGGTTGTATTACTTAAGATGACCAAACGTTCTCGAGGACACATAGGAATACTGTCAAGTGCTTTTGCTTCATATAGTTGATTAATCTTCTTTAGCTTGCTAAGTGTTGTGTGGGTGAACCTGTGATAATGTATCGACCTTCCTAGGAGTAATACATACTTGTGATTATACCCCTTGCAAACATCCGTAAGTACAAGAAAGTAATTAAGGTAGAAACCTAACCACAGCTTTAAACTCTAAGACACTTACGTCCCTTGTGCAATGGTTTCCTAATGGGGTTCAGGTTTTTGTCACTCCGGCAACCCCTACGATTAGTAGCCAAATACACAATGCATTCCCCTAGGCCCATATAGGTGAAGTTTCATGTAGTCGACGTTCACATGACACCACTAGAAGAAGTACACCACAACTTAAATATCAAACTATTGAATCTTTCTCAACACAACTCCACTACTAACAACATGACTTCTCCCATGTCCTCAAGAACAAAACTAACTACTCACAAGACATCATATGGATCATGATCAGAGATGGAATAATGATGTATAACAATCTGAACATAAACAATAATTCAATGGTTCACTCAATAGCATCAACTACAAAGAGTAATCAACACCGGGAAAGTTTCCCCTATGAACTATGCAAGATTCAACACAATTGTTACAGCAATATGGAGATGGTGATGAGGGTGCTGATGGTGATGATGGTGGTGATGATGATGATGATCCCGATGAAGTCCAGCTTGATGGTGGTGTTGATGGCGATGATCTCCCCTCTCCGGGAAGGAATTCCCCTAGCAGAAATCTATCTGCCGGAGACATCTTTCTCTCTCGGTGTTTTCCGCCCCGCAGAGGCGGCGGAATCTTTCTCTGGTCGCTCCCGAAGTCTTAGGATTTTGGGAGGATAATATACGCTAGAGGGGAGTGCCAGGGGTGGACCAGGGCGTCCACACCACCTAGTGGCGCGGCCTAGGCTGGCCCGCGCCAGGGGGTGGTGTGGGCCCCCTGTGGCCCATCTCCAGCCCCCCTTCTGGCTTCCTCCGTCTTTTGGAAAAATAGGATTTTCCATGTATTTTCCCGGATTTTCTGATCTTCGCGAATTTTGCCTCCAAACAGCACCTTTTCCATCAGAATCCTGACTGCAGCGGTCCATGCTCCAAAAGTCATCAACCATGCAAAAATAGATGAAATAACATAAGTATCACCTCTCAATACGAAATATATCAATGAATAACAGTGAATTATGACATAGAATAGTGATGCAAAATGGACGTATCAAATGACACTGGTGGATCCTTATGTGGTGTTTGTGAGAAGAACACACATCCAATAACATTGGGTGTGGTTCGTGAAAAGAACACACATGCAATGACACTGGTGGATCCTTATGTGGTTCGTGAGAAGAACAGACATGCAATGACACTGGGTCTGGTTCATGAGAAGCACACACATCCAATGACACTAGATGTGGTTCATGAGAAGAATAGACGTGCAATGACACTAGTGTATCCCTATGTGGTTTGTGAGAAGAACAAACATGCAATGACACTTGGTGTGGTTCATGAAAACAATAGACATGCAATGATACTAGTGGATCCATGTGTGATTTGTTTAGAAGAACACACATGCAATGACCACAAGCAATGACACTGGTGGATCCATGTGTGGTTTATTTAGAGGAACAGACATGCAATGACACTGGGTGTGGTTCATGAAAAGAGAAGACATGCAATGACACTAGTGGATCCATGTGTGGTTTGTAAGAAGAACACACATCCAATGACACTGGGTGTGGTTCATGAAAAGAACACACATCCAATGACACTGGTGGATCCTTATGTGGTTTGTGAGAAGAACAAACATGCAATGACTCTAGCTGTGGTTCATGAAGAACACACATGCAATGACACTCGTGTATCCTTATGTGGTTTGTGAGAAGAGCATACATGCAATGACTCTAGTTGTGGTTCATGAAAAGAACGCACATGCAATGACATTGGTGGATCCATGTGTGGTTTGTTTAGAGGAACAGACATGCAATGACACAGGGTGTGGTTCATGAAAAGAACAGACATGGAATGACACTGGTGGGTCCTTATGTGGTTTGTGAGAAGAACTGACATCCAATGACACTCGGTGTGGTTCATGAAAAGAACAGACATCCAATGACACTTGTGGTTCCTTATGTTGTTTGTGAGAAGAACTAACATGCAATGACTCTAGCTATGGTTCATGAAAAGAACACATATGCAATGACACTGGTGGAACCATGTGTGGTTTATGAAAAGAACAGACATGCAATCACACTAGGTGGATCCATGTGTGGTTCATGAAAAGAACTGACATGCAATGACACTAGTGGATCTATATGTGGTTTGTGGAAAGAATAGACATCCAATGACTCTAGCTGTGGTTCATGAAAATAACACACATCCAATGACATTGGTGGATCCATGTGTGGTTTGTGGAAAGACCAGACATGCAATGACTCTAGATGTGGTTCATGAAATAACACACATGCAATGACACTAGTGGATCCTTATGTGGTGTTTGTGAGAAGCACACACATCCAATAACATTGGCTGTGGTTCATGAAAAGAACACACATGCAATGACACTGGTGGATCCTTATGTGGTTTGTGAGAAGAACAGACATGCAATGACACTAGGTCTGGTTCATGAGAAGCACACACATCCAATGACACTAAATGTGGTTCATGAGAAGAATAGACGTGCAATGACACTAGTGTATCCCTATGTGGTTTGTGAGAAGAACAAACATGCAATGACACTTGGTGTGGTTCATGAAAAGAATAGACATGCAATGATACTACTGGATCCATGTGTGGTTTGTTCAGAAGAACACACATGCAATGACCACAGGCAATGACACTGGTGGATCCATGTGTGGTTTGTTTAGAGGAACAGACATGCATTGACACTGGGTGTGGTTCACGAAAAGAACAGACATGCAATGACACTGGTGGATCCATGTGTGGTTTATGAGAAGAACACACATCCAATGACACTGGGTGTGCTTCATGAAAAGAGCACACATCCAATGACACTGGTGGATCCTTATGTGGTTTGTGAGCAGAACAGACATGCAATGACTCTAGTTGTGGTTCATGAGAAGAACACACATGCAATGACACTGGTGTATCCTTATGTGGTTTGTGAGAAGAGCACACATGCAATGACTCTAGCTGTGGTTCATGAAAAGAACACACATGCAATGACACTGGTGGATCCATGTGTGGTTTGTTTAGAGGAACATACATGGAATGACACTGGGTGTGGTTCATGAAAAGAACAGACATGCAATGACATTGGTGGATCCTTATGTGGTTTGTGAGAAGAACTGACATGCAATGACTCTAGCTATGGTTCATGAAAAGAACAAACATCCAATGACACTGGTGGTTCCTTATGTTGTTTGTGAGAAGAACAAACATGCAATCACACTAGGTGGATCCATGTGTGGTTCATGAAAAGAACTAACATGCAATGACACTTGTGGATCCATATGTGGTTTCGGAGAAGAACAAACATCCAATGACACTGGGTGTGGTTCATGAAAAGAACACACATCCAATGACACTGGTGGATCCATGTGTGGTTTGTTTAGAGGAACCGACATGCAATGACACTGGGTGTGGTTCTTGAAAAGAATAGACATGCAATGACACCGGTGGATCCTTATGTGGTTTTTGAGAAGAACTGACATGCAATGACTCTAGCTATGGTTCATGAAAAGAACACACATGCAATGACACTGGTGGATCCATGTGTGGTTTGTGAAAAGAATAGACATGCAATCACAATTGGTGGATCCATGTGTGGTTCATGAAAATAACTGACATGCAATGACACTGGTGGATCCATGTGTGGTTTGTGAGAAGAACACACATCCAATGACACTGGGTGTGGTTCATGAAAAGAACACACATCCAATGACACTGGTGTGGTTCATGAAAAGAACACACATCCAATGACACGGGTGGATCCATGTGTGGTTTGTGAGAATACCACACATCCAATGACACTGGGTGTGGTTCATGAAAAGAACACACATCCATTGACACTGGTGGATCCATGTGTGGTTTGTTTAGAGGAATAGACATGCAATGACACTGGGTATGGTTCATGAAAAGAACAGACATGCAATGACACTAGTGGATCCTTATGTGGCTTGTGAGAAAAACTGACATGCAATGACTCTAGCTATGGTTCATGAAAAGAACGGACATGCAATGGCACTGGTGTATCCATGTGTGGTTTGTGAAAAGAATAGACATGCAATAACACTAGGTGGATCCATGTGTGGTTCATGAAAAGAACAAACATGCAATAACACTGGTGGATCCATGTCTGGTTTGTGAGAAGAACACACATCCATGACACTGGGTGTGGTTCATGAAAAGAACACACATCCAATGACAATGGTGTGGTTCATGAAAAGAACACACATCCAATGACACTGGTGGATCCATGCGTGGTTTGTGAGAAGAACACACATCCAATGACACTGGGTGTGGTTCATGAAAAGAACACACATCCATTGACACTGGTGGATCCATGTGTGGTTTGTTTAGAGGAACAGACATGCAATGACACTGGGTATGGTTCATGAAAAGAACAGACATGCAATGACACTAGTGGATCCTTATGTGGCTTGTGAGAAAAACTGACATGCAATGACTCTAGCTATGGTTCATGAAAAGAACGGACATGCAATGGCACTGGTGTATCCATGTGTGGTTTGTGAAAAGAATAGACATGCAATAACACTAGGTGGATCCATGTGTGGTTCATGAAAAGAACAAACATGCAATAACACTGGTGGATCCATGTCTGGTTTGTGAGAAGAACACACATCCAATGACACTGGGTGTGGTTCATGAAAAGAACACACATCCAATGACAATGGTGTGGTTCATGAAAAGAACACACATCCAATGACACTGGTGGATCCATGCGTGGTTTGTGAGAAGAACACACATCCAATAACACTAGTGTGGTTCATGAAAAGAACACACATCCAATGACACAGGTGGATCCATGTGTGGTGTTTGTGAGAAAAACACACATCCAATGACACTGGGTGTGGTTAATAAAAAGAACACACATCTAATGACACTGGTGGATCCTTATGTTGTTTTTGAGAAGAACACAAATGCAATGAATCTAGCTTTGGTTCATGAAAAGAACACACATCCGATGACACTGGTGGATCCTTATGTGGTTTTTGAGAAGAACAGACATGCAATGACTCTAGCTGTGGTTCATGAGAAGAACACACATGCAATGACACTGGTGTATCCTTATGTGGTTTGTGAGAAGAGCACACATGCAATGACTCTAGTTGTGGTTCATAAAAAGAACACACATGCAATGACACTGGTGGATCCATGTGTGGTTTGTTTAGAGGAACAGACATGCCATGACACTGGGTGTGGTTCATGAAAAGAACAGACATGCAATGACACTGGTGGATCCTTATGTGGTTTGTGAGAAGAGCTGTCATCCAATGTCACTGGGTGTGGTTCATGAAAAGAACAGACATCCAATGACACTAGTGGTTCCTTATGTTGTTTGTGATAAGAACTGGCATGCAATGACTCTAGCTATGGTTCATGAAAAGAACAGACATGCAATGACACTAGTGGATCCATGTGTGGTTTATGAAAAGAACATACATGCAATCACACTAGGTGGATCCATGTGTGGTTCACGAAAAGAACTGACATGCAATGACAGTAGTGGATCCATGTGTGGTTGTGAGAAGAACACACATCTAATGACACTGGGTGTGGTTCATGAAAAGAACACGCATCCAATAACACTGGTGGATCCATGTGTGGTTTGTGGAAAGAACAGACATGCAATCACACTAGGTGTGGTTCATGAAAAGAACACACATGCAATGACACTGGTGGATCCATATGTGGTTTGTGGAAATAATAGACATCCAATAACTCTAGTTGTGGTTCATGAAAAGAACACACATGCAATGACACTAGTGGATTCTTATGTGGTGTTTGTGAGAAGAACACACATCCAATAACATTGGGTGTGGTTCATGAAAAGAACACACATGCAATGACACTAGTGGATCCTTATGTGGTTTATGAGAAGAACTGACATGCAATGACTATAGCTATGGTTCATGAAAAGAACAAATATCCAATGACACTGGTGGTTCCTTATGTTGTTTGTGAGAAGAAAAGACATGCAATGACACTAGGTAGATCCATGTGTGGTTCATGAAAAGAACAGACATGCAATGACACTTGTAGATCCATATGTGGTTTCTGAGAAGAACAGACATCCAATGACACTAGGTGTGGTTCATGAAAAGAACACACATCCAATGACACTGGTGGATCCACGTGTGGTTTGTTTAGAGGAACAGACATGCAATGACACTGGGTGTGGTTCATGAAAAGAATAGTCATGCAATGACACTGGTGGATCCTTGTGTGGTTTGTGAGAACAACTGACATGCAATGACTCTAACTATGGTTCATGAAAAGAAAACACATGCAATGACTGTCGTCGGATTGAGGACAAGTATGCCATGAGGGGGTCCTCGAGGCGTGCGGAAGAGAGGGGTGTGAGACGTACGGTGTTCCGGGATGGTGAGCACATAAGTTTACCCAGGTTCGAATCCGGCGGCTTTGGATGGATCCTACTCCTGCTAGCAATCCAGTAATACGGCAGAGCCGGAATATGGGTTACAAGGGTTTTGCCTGTGTGAGTTGAGATTGTAGACTATTGAGGTGTTTCCCTAAAGGCTCTCCCTAGGACGGCTTATATAGATATCCGTCCTAGGGTTTACAGGAGAGATCTATCCGGCTACGACTAAGAGTCGGTTACAGAGTACATCTTGAACTACAAGTAACATTATGGGCCTAAATCAGTAAGTCTTCTGGGCCTTCTCGTAGCCGGATTGGACTCCGTCTTTCTCCCTGACTGGGCCGCCCGTGAAGCAAAGCTCTAACCGGAAGTGGGCCACCCTGGTCAGTGAGGAACTGTGAGGATACCCGGAGGCCTCCAAGATCCAAAGTCGGATTCATCATCGTCTAGCTTGATCTTCGGCTTGCAGAATCTTGAAGAGTTCCTAAAACTTCACAACAAAAAATACAATCCGGGTCTTAAAAAATAAGTCGGACCTATCAACAGGTTACTCGGATTTTCCAGCTTGATTTCAAACTAAGCCAGAACTTGGTTTCTAACGCCACCTGACACAAGTCATGGTCAAGTCATGTCATCTGACAGGCATTCCGTCAGCACGACCGTTGGTGGGTCCACGGTTCGCGGAACCAAGGCGCCGTTTCAATGCGTGCGTGGAGATCGAGGCGATGCAATCATCGCGTGGGTCCTTCCCAGTTCTTTCCACGACGCGTGGCGGTTACACTATAGCATTTGCACGAATCTTGGTGCAGTTAGGTGGATATAAGGGGTTAGGATTTTCTCCTTCTCCTTCCACCAGTCCTTTGCCTTTTCCTCTCCTCCCAATCTCCCTGCGCGCACAGAGCTCCCCCGTTCCTCCCCCACAAAACTCCCAGCGCCGCCCCTTTTAGGTCAACTGCTTCGCCGGAGAAATGGCTTCATCTTCTTCCTCCAGCTTGGCGGCAGCGGCGGCGGCGGCGACGGCAGAAGCGGTGGCGGAGAAAGAGAGCTTTCATGGGCTCTGGATTCCCTGTGTGCTCAGCAACGAGGGTCTCAAGAATGTGGAGAAGGAAGGGCTCCTTGCCGCCGGCGACTGGCGGAGCGGCTTCGAGGAAACCGTCCCCAACCCGCGTGACGGCGAGCGGGTCCAGTTCGGCACCCACCTCGACAGAGGTTTGTCGTTTCCTCCCTCAGAGTTCTTCTCTGAGGTGATTCATCATTACGGAGTTCAACTCCATCATCTTCCTCCCAACTCTCTCTTAGAGATGAGCGCGTACGCTTCGTTGTGTGAGGGCTTTCTCGGCATTAGGCCGAGTTTGACTCTTTTCCGGTACTATTTTCATGTCCGGAGAAACTCCATTACCGCCGGTGTTCCTTACATCACCGGCACTATTAGTTTTTCTCTTAGACGCGAGCGCGCGTATCCCAAAATTCTAGCTAGTGACTCGATCAAACAATGGCCAACCACGTTTTTCTATCATAGGGATATTCCGGTTCCCGGCAAAGCAGCTGCTTTACTGGCTTTTGTTGACGGAGCTGCCACGGCCCAACCTTCTTGGGATGAGGCTGCTCCGGCTCTCACCGACGATCTGATCCTCGCTAAGAGGCAGATCGAATACTTGATCAAACACAAGGGACTGAAGGGATCCGATTTGGTCCAATGCTGGGTCTCACGCTGGATCCATCCCCTTCAGTACCATAGGGATCAATTGATGCACTCCATCACGTCATCCAAGAAAGACTCCCTCCGCATCAGCCCCAAATCCTACACCGCTCAAGGCTACATAAGCCAGATCAAGTGGCTGATCCGGGAGCGGATCGAGAGGAGAATCCCGGAGGTTTCTCTGGATATGCATACGGCGGAAAACCCCGTAGTCCTGGTAAGCTTCCATCAGTACACTTTTTATGTGTTTTAATCTTCGTGTTATACTGCAATACTGATATGTTTTCTTATTTTCAGCTTGTCGATCTCCCCGAGTCGGAACTTGCTCCGCTCGAAGGATATCCTCCTGAGTTTTCTCAAGAGACAGAGGTGGTCCCATTGCCGGATCTTGCGCTCAAGAAGCGTAAAGCTCCGACAGTGGATGTTGGCACAAAGGAGGAGCACAAAGGAGGTTTCTCTGGATATGCATACGGCGGAAAACCCCGTAGTGCCGGTAAGCTTCTATCAGTACACCTTTTTATGTGTTTCAATCTTTGAGTTGCACTGCAATACTGATATGTTTTGTTCTTTTCAGCGGAATTTGCTCCGCTCGAAGGATATCCTCTAGAGTTTTCTCAGGAGACAGAAGTGGTACCATTGCCGGATGCAACGATCAAGAAGCGCAAAGCTCCAACAGTGGTTGTTGGCACCAAGGAGGTGCCCGTCGTGAAGAGGTATCTTTCAATCACAACTTCTGCCTTTGTACTTTACTGAAATTTCTTTCTGAGATGTAACGTTTCCGACTTTACTACATTCTCAGAGCAAAACCGCTCAACAACGGAAAGGGGAACGGAATTTCTTCGAAGCCCCTGCAATAGACGAAGTTCACCATAGCTTCCCCTGCCGTAGCTCCTTCGACTCCTCCCCCTCAACCTTCTGCAACGCTGGCGACCATTCCGTCCCTGGTCGTCGCAGAAGATCCAGCTCCTTCAACAGAGCCCGCGATCCTTGAATCGCACATTGACATCACCATGGGTGAGTCAGATCTAGATAAGGGTGAACCCTCTTTGGGTAATGATCCCTCGGCAGAAACCTTCACCGAAAACCTTATCAGCAATCCAAGACATGCCAAGTTTGGCCTGTCTCGGAAATCTGCTGAAGAAATCCAGCGGCTCGCCAGGCAATGCCTGGAGAAAAGTACTTTATCTGCCAAAGAAGAAGCGCAAGAAGCAGAGGACGTCAAGTTCTCTGATCTTCTCGCCCAAGTGCGCCTTCGCGACGAGAGGATTAGGACTGGTGAGCTTCCAACAGCCCCAGTGATTCCTTTGACTCTCGCCGAAAAGGTGGCCGCTGAAGTGAACGCGGGTTTGGATAAACTCACCCGCGAACATTATGTAAGTCGGAATTCCAACTCCTGTTTTTTCCATTATTTTATATCATATCCTCTAGCCCCCAAGCATGAAGTAGGATATATAATCCGGGTTTATGCTTCATTAGGATGCCAAAGAACGAACTAGTGTAGCCCCCAAGGCTAGTGCTGATATTAGCAAAAATATTAGCCCGAGTCTTAAGTAGCTTTCTGACTTTGGGTATTCTGACTTACAGAAAGTATGTTCCTATAACCAGGATTTACTGAAGAATGTCTGCGATAAGAGGAGAGAGATCAAAGCTCTCCGGCTTAAAAATGCTGAACTTAAAGTTGCCAAGGATGAGGCCGAAGCTAAACATTCCGAGACTCAAACCTTGTCTTTGTTATTTTCAATGTCGATTTTTCTGAACTATTGTTCTTTTTGACTTACAACGCTAGTGAAACAATCCTGTGCCATGATCAAAGAGGCCGAGAACCTCAAAACCCTGGTGGTGGAGAACAAGGAGCTTCGTCAAGAGCTGGATAAGCTCAAGGCGGATCATGAAAAGAGCATTGCTCAAATTCTTGAATCCTCCTCCATGGCCACTGATGATCGCAAGATCGCTGCTCAAGATAAAACAATCTCGGACCTCAAGAATGAGCTTAACAGAGAGAGGGACCTTTCACAGGTGCTCCGGGCTGAACTCCAGAGTCTCCGGGAGGAGAAGACCAAAATTGACGACATCATTTTCGGTACGTTCCATCTCTCTGACTTATCTTTTTCTTCGACTTTCTTCAATGTCGGATATTTCTTAACTTGTTTTGTATATAGGTCCTCTGAACTTGACGGACTCTTCCTCCACCGAGCCCCGCACCCACTGGCTTAATAAAGTCGGTGACCTGCTTCATGACTTCCGCCAATCCCTTGAGGACATCGGTGAAGCTCTCAAGATTCCGGACATGCACAACATGTCAGATTTTTAGGTGCGGGACAAGGCAAAGGAGATGCCGCAACTCGTCCAGGAATAGAACATGTCCTATGCGCGATTAGCAGCGTAGAACGCTCTCACCATGGTCATGAGCCACCATGGAAACATGGAGATATGGCAAGTGACCAGAGGGTACTCTACAGTGGATGAAGATGGTCAGGAGCAGGACATCAAGGCCATTATGGACTCCTGTGCCGGATATGGGTGTCATGTAGCTGACTTGACCAACTACGATACTCCATTCTTCAACCGCGTGGACACTCCGCCTCCGCCTCCAAAAGAAACAGCAGAAATTTCCGACGATGAACGCACCACCTCGGATGCGGACATCTCAGAACGATATCAATGGAACGTATCCAGCAAGCCGGCAGCTCCTTCATCTCCTCCTGCATCATAGATCAGAATTTTTTGTATTATTCCGGAAAAACATGATGCGTCTGTAAATATGCAGTATTTTAACTGTGCTAGTGCTAAGCTTTTGATCTATTCAGCACTTTTTGGCTTTGAGTTTTTTTTGTGTGCCTGAAATGTTTACATAAGAACTTGTATTTTTTCCAGCTATACTTATCGTTTATCTGGCTTTCCGCGTCGTCCCTTCCGTGAGCCAGCTAAACCTTCCGCCGAAAACTTTGCCGAGCAACGGAGCTCAATTGCTAAACCAGTTTAAACTCGGAAACAAAGCCGGTGTCCAGTACCAACAATTCACTACTCGGAAAATGCCCGCATCCAGCAATCAGACAAATAACCAAAGTAAAGACTAGAATTTTTAGAGTTATACCCAAAGGTAGCAATTTTAGAATCGTAAATCTAAACCATAACGAACATGGGCATAAAGTACTTTCAAGCATTCTGGGATTTTCGACTATGAAATGATCATTCGGAAATAAGATGGTAAAAACTTCTTAGAAAAATCTTGAGGCAACCAAAACTTTTATTTCTCACAAAACATGTACATATATATGATTACAAAGAAAGATAAACTAAGAATAAAAGGGACGTAGCTGAGCAATATACCACGGTCTATCAAACTCACCCGGATTTGTACTGCCTCCAGCTCTCTTTCTCTTCTTAGTAGCAGGTCTTTCTTTGACTGGCCTCATATCAGTTAAGTAGTACGATCCATTGTGCAATACTCGACTAACAAAAAAGGGCCCTTCCCATACTGGGGAAAGTTTGTGCTTTCTTTGTTGCACAAGCAGGAGAACCAAATCACCTTTATTGAAAGATCTATTTCGGACTCTCTAGCTCTGATACTTGCGTAACTTCTGCTAATAGGTTGTAGATCTCATTTCAGCAACGACGCAAAGTTCTTCGACTAAGCCGAGATCATTTTGTTGAGAAATCTCGGCATCCACTTCGATATACGTGGCCACTCTAGGAGAAGTATGAATCAACTCACTAGGAAGAACAGCTTCTGCGCCATAGACCAAGAAGAAATGTGTGTATCATGTTGACCTGTTTGGAGTTGTTCGTAAACTCCAAATTACAGAAGTTAGTTCCTCCACCCAAGCCCCCGTAGCACGTCGTAGTGGTCCTTCGAGTCTCGGTTTTAGGCCTTGTAGGATTAAACCATTTGCTCTTTCGACTTGTCTGTTAGCCTGTGGATGTGCGACTGATGCAATGTCAAGCCGGATATTTTGCTCGTTGCAGAATTCAGCCAATTCTCCCATAGAGAAGTTTCTCCCATTGTCCGTGATAATGCTATGTGGATAACCATACTGGATTATAACATCCTCGACAAATCTTTTGGTTGTTGCTCCATCACAACTAGTGACAGGTTTAGCCTTAATCCATTTGGTGAATTTATCCACCATCACTAGGAGGTGAGTAAATCCACTTGGAGCTCGTTTAAATGGTCCTACCATATCAAGCCCTAGACCGCAAAGGGCCATGTTATAGGTATTGTTCGCAGCTGATCAGCTGGAACATGAGCTTGCTTGGCGTACTTTTGGCAGCCTTCGCACATCTTGACTAATCGTTCAGCATCTGCCTGAGCTGTAAGCCAGAAAAATCCGTGTCTAAAAGCTTTTGCCACTAAAGATTTGGGTGCAGCGTGGTGACCACACTCGCCTTCGTGGATTTCTCTTAAGATTTCCACTCCTTCTTTCGGAGATACACAGCGCTGAAAGACCCCGGAAACACTCGTCTTCATGGATTTCTCTTAAGATTTGCACTCCTTCTTCCGGAGCTCACATTTAACAATAGTATAGGATTTTGCTCGTCGGATAATCTGCCGGCTCAGCACCTTGTCTTCGGGTAATTTGCCATCTACCAAATAATCGAGGTAGGGTTGAGTCCAACTGGGAATTACAGCCAGAACTGCTATCGAAGGTGAGTTGGATTTGGTCGGATATTCCTCATCTACTCCCTTTATTGAGGGAACTTTGAGGTGCTCTAAAAAAGCGCCATCCGGGACCTCTTTCCGCACAGAACCTATCCGAGATAGTGCGTCTACTTCCTTGTTTTCTGCTCGAGGGATGTGTTGAATTTCAAACCCTTCGAACGATTTAGATAAATCATCCACGACAGCTTTATATGCTGCCATGTGTTTATTTGTATTACAAATATCCGACACTTGCTGAGCAACAAGATCCGAATCTCCGTAACACATCAAATGTCGGATGCCAATATCCTTAGCAATCCAGATTCCATGCAGCAGTGCTTCATACTCAGCAATATTGTTTTTCGCTGTGAAGTGGATCTGCAACACGTATAAAAGTTTATCTCCTTGGGGTGATTTGAGCACCACGCCAGCCCCCGAGCCCCCTCGAGCCTTAGACCCATCGAAAAAGAGGGTCCAGTATTCCGACTCAGGGAGGATCATGTTCTTCTTCGTCTCTGTCCAATCAGCGACAAAGTCAGCAAGGATTTGGGATTTGATTGATGTCCGAGGTTTATACTCAATATCGAAAGCTGAAAGCTCTATGCCCCATTTGTTGATTATATCTCTCATGGGAGTTGTGCTCACCACGGTAATTGGATGCTCCTGAAAGTAGTGTCGTAACTTACAAGATGCTAGAAAAACACCGTAAGCCAACTTTTGATAGTGCGGATACCGCTGTTTTGATTCTGTCAGGACCTCGCTGACAAAGTAAGTCAAACGCTGCACCAGGTGTTCCTGATTTTCCTCTGGTCTCTCCACCACCATGACGATACTAACGACCTTATTTGTCGCAGCAAGGTAGTGCAGCATCGGTTCCTTAGGTTCCGGCGCTGCAACGATAGGAGCAGATGAGAGTACTCTCTTTAGATCGTGTAGTGCAGCTTTAACTTCGCCAGTCCAAAAAAAATCCTTGGTCTTTTTCAGGAGTTTGTATAATGGTGCGGCTCTTTCACCAAGCCGGCTTACAAATCGATTGGCTGCGGCGATGCAACCGGTTAATCTTTGTACGTCCTTCAGGCGAGTTTGCCTGGAAATATTGAGTATAGCCTTGATTTTGTCTCGGTTCACCTCTAGGCCTCTTTGAGACACGATGAAACCTAACAATTTTCCGGCTGATATTCCAAAGAAGCATTTTTCGGGTTAAGCATGATGTTGTATTTTCGTAGATTGGCAAACGTCTCCTCCAAGTCGGAAATTAGTGTTTCCTTCTTTTTGGACATCACCACGATATCATCCACGTATGCATGTATATTGCGTCCAAGTTGGTCATGGAAGCAACGCTGCATCGTGCGCTGGTACGTAGCTCCTGCGTTCTTCAGCCCAAAGGGCATCGTAACAAAACAGAAGGTTCCGAAGGGGTCATGAATGAAGTTTTGACTTTGTCAGATTCCTTCATCCGGATTTGGTGATAACCGGAATATGCGTCGAGAAAATAGAGGAGTTCCAAGTCTGCCGTAGAATCGATGACTTGATCAATTCTAGGCAGAGCGAACGGATCTTTTGGACAAGCCTTGTTCAAGTCAGTATAATCAACACACATCCTTAAATCAGTGGTGTCCTTTTTAGGGACCATTACAGGATTGGCCGACCACTCAGTGTGGATGACCTCTTCTATGAATCCGGCTAACTCGAGCCGTGCTAGTTCCTTAGCTATTGCCTTACGCTTTTCATCGCCAAACCGCCATAGGGACTGTTTGACGGGTTTAGCCTTCGGGTTTACATTTAGAGAGTGCTCGGCAAGTTCCCTAGGTCCTCCGGTCATGTCAGATGGCTGCCATGCAAAGATATCTTGATTTGCTTGGAGGAACTTGACGAGCGCGCCTTCCTATGTGCTACCTCGGCATACGCCTATCTGGGTCACCTTGGAGGGGTCATCATCCTTCAACGGCGCTTTCTTCGTCTCTTCCGATGCCTTGAACTCCGGATTTGCTTTGTCACCTCCTTCTTTGTTGCGGGCATCTCGAACGGATCTATGCTCTTCTTGATCTCCTGGTACTCCTGGGCGTGCAGCATGGCTTCGGCAAAGGCGGCATTTCCATCCTCGCACTCTCGCGCTTTCTTCGGGTCTCCCTTGATGGTGATTATGCCATTGGGACCTAGAATTTTCATCATATTGTAAATGTAACACGGACGAGCCATAAAAGCCCTGTAAGCCGGACGTCCGAATATAGCGTGGTATGCGCTCTTGAACGGGACCACTTCGAAGGAAAGTGCCTCCGTCCGATAGTTCTTTGGAGTTCCAAAGGTAACATCCAAAGTAATCTCTCCCAGGGAATTAGCATGTCTTCCTGGGACAACTCCGTGAAAGATCACAGAGCTATGGTTGAGTTGGGTTTCCGAGATCTTCTTCCGGCGTAGCGTTTCGACATAGAGAATATTGATGCTGCTACCACCGTCCATGAGGGTCTTGGAGAAACCATAACCGTCAATAAGTGGGTTGACGATTAAGGCATATTTTCCTCGCCTGTGTAACTTAGGCGGATGATCAGCGCGGTCAAATGTGATCGCCACTTCCGACCAGTCCAGATATTGAGGGACAGCCGGAACTGTTGCATTGAGCTCGTGTAGAACTGCCTTCTTGACCTTTGCTGGTTGAGATCCGAGGAAAGTGACGTAAGTGTCCTTCTTGGTGGGAAAAGTCTTCTTCCCTTTCGGCTTGGGATTTGAAGCATCAGCTTCCTCCATGTCGGATTCTTCCTTGGTCTCCTTGTCCTTTTCGGGATTTTTCTTTCCCTTCCTCCGCTTAGCTTTGTAGCCCGCAGTATCATCTCTCTTGATGTCGTCATTGAAACGACATTCAGCGTTGGTGTGGGACGAGCCCCCATTGGCGTCTAGGTGATGCACACATGGGTTATTGGCAATGTCGGCCCAAGAGTAGGTTTTGCCTGGTTGCTGTTCTCCTCTACCTTGGACCCTTGAAGTCCCACGGCCATGCCCGTGGCCTCTGCCACGTCCTCCTTGTCCTCCAGACCCGGAAACAGTAGTAACCACCGCTGTTTCCACACTAGGTTTTTCTTTCGAGGTATTTTTGCGCTTCTGAGCTTGTTGCTTTTGTTGTCTTGCCGACTGAGGCATAGCTAGGACGTTGAGTAATCCCTCTGCATCATCGTCAGCATCTGCATACTTGCTCGCTGTTTCTATCAACTCTCCAAAATCATTGACCTTGTCACACTTCAAGCGGTGACGTAGTAGACAAATTGGGAGCCCTGCGATGAAAGCTTCAATCGCGGTTTGATCGTTTACTCCTTCACAGGAGTTCTTGGTGTCGATCCATCGTCCGAGGTAATCCCGACAAGTTTCTCCGGCTTTCAGGGTGCAACGCTGTAGGTCTCCAACCGAACAGGTCCTCTGATATGTGCCTTCGAAATTTCGAAAGAACGCACTTTGCATGTCATACCATTTATGGATGGTGTTCTCCGGAAGTTCATTGAGCCATGATCGTGCCGTCTTCCGCAAAATAAGTGGGGGATATCGGGTTGCAACCAGGCTGTTTCTGCCTTTGGCGATGCAGCAAGCTTGGAAAAAATCCTGAAGCTAGGTATCTGGCCGAGCAATGCCGTCGTAGGCTTGGATATGCCTTGAGATAGCAAATCCTTCCGAGAATTTTGTAGCTCTGATGCGTGGTCCGAAGCACTTTGGGCCCACGTAGATGTCATCGTTTTCGTAGCACCGCGCCTCTATGTTGGAATTGATCCTATGCCTTGCGTCATTCGGGGATAGAGATCGTCCTGAATGCCGGTTGTGACAGCGGTGCCTTGAAGCCAGACTTCGGCTTCTACCACCACCTCCTCCGCCACGTCGTCCTCATTGCCCTCCTTGGGAGCCGTTGTGATGACTGCTTGGTGGAGAGGGTGGGGCAGCCAAATTGTTTCTGGCTGATCGCCGGCCTCCATCCGGAGTGTCATTATTCCGGTTACGGGGAGGATCTTGACTACAACGAGCCCCCTACCGGCTTGTCCCAGCATGGTTTCCGTCGTTCCTTCGTCCGTCGTTCCCACCACAGTGAGGCTCAGCCGGACGGCTTGCATGTTTAGGAGGTGGCATTTTTTGACGATCCTCCTCTCGACGTTTCTCTTTATCTTCTCCCCTTTGATCGTTAGACTCTCGTCGGGGAGGGTTCCTCGGATTCAGTGCAGCAATGGCATCTTTCTCGGCCACTGGAACGACGTTGCTCCAGTTACGCGTAGTTCTGTAATGCTGTCCTGACGATCCGGTTCTTGAATAATTGTCTTCCCGGCGTTCGGGGCGATGATACTACTCCCGGACGTAATGGGATCTTACGTCAGCCCATGCCGGATCTATGCGACATTGGTCGGAATCCAAGACCAGTTTTTGACTTCCGGACTGCGCGACCTTTTGCTGCTCTAGTCCCTTGTTGAGTAGTTTGATACCCAAACGGATCTCCTCCGGTCCTGGATTAGCCGATAGAATTTCTCGGGCCGCCACGGTATTCTGTACAGGGGTTGGGTATACCCAGTCTCCTTTGCTATCTTTCTGTGGCTTCCCCATCTCATCTCCAAAAAGGACGACACGAACATGAGGGAATTGGTCGTCATCGGTGTGACGCTTCCGTGTCATTTGATGCAACCGAGACATGTAGTCCTTAGTTGCCATGCCTTTCTTCTCCACCTCGATGTTTTTGGCTTCATTGAGGAGTTGTTGACAACGCGCTTCTAGGGCTTGGTCCCTTTTGTCCAGTTCTTCAGCAGTAAGTTCTGCAGCTGTAGGGATAGGTGTGGTTAGTGCAGCATCGATGAGCTTACGCGCACCTTCGGTGATCACGTGTCCATCCAACAATTCTTCTTTTTTCGGCTCTTCTAGGATAAGTGCCCCATCCGAGTCTTCCTCGTATTCCTCGGCAATCACCTCCTCTGTCAGAGGGTCTTTTGCCGGGGTTTTGTTCTTCTTGTTCCTCTTCTTTGCCTTCTAGGCAGCACCAGTAGCAAAGAAGGCTTTGGGTCCGTTTCCCGGAGTCAAGCTCTGATCGGTACTTTCGGACATCTGGACCTCGGGATTATCTCTGACGTCCATGTCATCCTGCGCCTTGGGAGAGTGTTCCCTAGATCCTTCATCCATGGATTCTCCTTCCTCTACAGATTTGGAGTTGTACTCCTCTTCATATTCCGCGGACAACTTTCGGAAATCTGCTGATGTCATCGATTCATCCGAGGATGCGGGTACATCGGCGTTTGTTCCAATTGCCTCCAGCACAGAGTCGGTGTTTTCTCCAGCATTGGCAGAGCCGGATCCGGATCCCACGTATCTGACGAAGTGCGACGCGTGCTTCCTGAGGTACCTGCGGCTTTCGCGATCAGCCATGTCGAAACTTTTGATGGTCTCGAGGATTGCATCTGCGCTTTCACCTTGCAGTATCATACGTCTTAGTGTGTACCTCAGGAAAGGCCTGTCTATCCCGACGTCATCAGAGCCGGAATCAGTGTTGTTGATATGTTCCTCCTGAATTTCGACTTCCACGGGTGGGCCGATCTGGGATCCGGCTCCTCCAGGGAGATCCACTCCAGATTCGACTTGGACCACTAGGTCTTCTTCAGGCTCGGATTTCTCCACTATCTCTACAACTGGTGCGGGCTGGGTGGGATTAGGATTTTCTGAGATCCGAAACTCTCCCGCCTCCACGGACAAAGGGGACCTAGAAGATTCTTCTGCCTCTATCATCACCGCTGGGCTGGGTTGGGCAGGTTCAGCGAAACCGATGTAAACATTGATCTCGCCAAAAGACATGATTGTGTAGGCAGTCACAACCTCCCTAGCCGGAATCCAGGTCTCATCGAGAACGATGAGAGGGACGTCGCTGGCGTAGAGGATGCGACCGACGACGATAGTCTCGCCGATTCCGATTCTTGTAGATTCCGCTCGGAATGTAGATCCGAAGCTCACTTGCCCCACGGTGGGCGCCAACTGTCGTAAGATTAAGGACAAGTACGCCATGAGGGGGTCCTCGAGGCATGCGGAAGAGAGGGGTGTGAGACGTACGGTGTTCCGGGACGGTGAGCACACAAGTTTACCCAGGTTCGAATCCGCCGGCTTTGGACGGATCCTACTCCTGCTAGCAATCCAGTAATAAGGCAGAGCCGGAATATGGGTTACAAGGGTTTTTCTTGTGCGAGTTAAGATTGTAGACTATTGAGGTGTTGCCCTAAAGGCTCTCCCTAGGACGGCTTATATAGATATCCGTCCTAGGGTTTACAGGAGAGATCTATCCGGCTACGACTAAGAGTCGGTTACAGAGTACATCTTGAACTGCAAGTAACATTATGGGCCTAAGTCGGTAAGTCTTCTTGGCCTTCCCGTAGCCAGATTGTAGACTATTGGACTCCGTCTTTCTTCCTGACTGGGCCGCCCGTGAAGCAAAGCTCTATCCCGAAGTGGGCCACCCTGTTCAGTGAGGAACTGTGAGGATACCCGAAAAGTATATCCCCAACAATGACACTAGTGGATCCATGTGTGGTTTGTGAAAAGAACAGACATGCAATCACACTAGGTGGATCCATGTGTGGTTCATGAAAAGAACTGACATGCAATGACAGTAGTGGATCCATGTGTGGTTTGTGAGAAGAACACACATCTAATGACACTGGGTGTGGTTCATGAAAAGAACACGCATCCAATAACACTGGTGGATCCATGTGTGGTTTGTGGAAAGAGCAGACATGCAATCACACTAGGTGTGGTTCATGAAAAGAACACACATGCAATGACACTGGTGGATCCATATGTGGTTTGTGGAAATAATAGACATCCAATAACTCTAGTTGTGGTTCATGAAAAGAACACACATGCAATGACACTAGTGGATTCTTATGTGGTGTTTGTGAGAAGAACACACATCCAATAACATTGGGTGTGGTTCATGAAAAGAACACACATGCAATGACACTAGTGGATCCTTATGTGGTTTATGAGAAGAACTGACATGCAATGACTATAGCTATGGTTCATGAAAAGAACAAATATCCAATGACACTGGTGGATCCATGTTTGGTTTGTGAAAAGAACAGACATACAATAACACTAGGTGGATTCATGTGTGGTTCATGAAAAGAACAGACATGCAATGACACTGGTGGATCCATGTGTGGTTTTGAAGGGAATATGCCCGAGAGGCAATAATGAAGTGGTTATTATCTTATTCCATGTTTATGATAAATGTTTATTTTGCATGCTATAATTGTATTGTTCGGAAATGTCAATACATGTGTGTTTAATAAACAAAAAGGGTTCCTAGTTATGCCTCTCTTATAGACTAGCTCGTTTATTAACAAGATGATCAAGGTTTCCTGATCATGGACATTGGATGTTGTTAATAACGAGGTCACAACATTGGTGGAATGATGTGATGAACATTCATCCGAAGTATAGCATTACGATCAAAGTCATTATGTTTATTTTTTTATAACATCATACGAAGTAATCTTTATCCTTAGACCATGAGATCATGTTAATTGCTAACACTGGAAGAGTATCTTGATAACATCAAACGTCACACCATAACAGGGTGACTATAAAGATGGGTTCAGTGCTACGAAGGTGTTATGTTGAGGCTCATGGATCAAGAGTGGAATTTGTCAATCCCGATGACGGATAGATATACTTGGGGCCCTCTCGGTGATATCACATTAAGATAGCTTGCAAGTAAGTGATGTGATCACTAGAATGTTATATCACAGGAACGAGAAAAGAGTGCATGTCGGAAACAAGATCAAACTAGGTATGGAGATACCGATGATCGAATCTCGGACATGTAATATATCGCGAGACAAAGGGATTTAGTTACTAGCGTTAAAGGTTCTCACGATCACAGAAGTCATCGTTGAATGTGTAGGAGTCAGTATGGATCTCCAGGTCCCGCTGCTGATTATTGATCGGAGAGGGGTCACGATCACAGAAGTCATCGTTGAATGTGTAGGAGTCAGTATGGATATTGGTGGCATAGTGGGATGACGCGGCCCGGACTAACCTTACATGTCATCGTACATGAGACCGGTTCCACGACTGACATGCAACTTGTTTTGCATAAGTGGCTGGCGGGTGTCTGTCTCTCCTACTATAGTCAATATCTGATTTACAACAAGTTGCTAATAACTGAGTTATCCTCGTTGTGGTTCATGTTTGTAGGTAAGACCGGTTCTATCTCCGAAAGCCCTAAGCCACGTAAAACTTGCAATTGATAAATTAGAGGCGTCTAGTTTAGATCGTTGCTGGGCTAGTGTCTTGATATGGTATTGTTGTAAGTAGATGTATGATAGATACTCTTACAACACACTCAACGTGTAAGTTCCATAGACCTTGCCCTTACACACAAAGGAATGATAGAGATCATACCACGATGCAAGTGATAGAGATCAAATGCATGGACCATATCATCTCACTTTACACATTAGATGTTAGCATCTTATACTGCTAGTTTGGCGCTTTCTGTAGCATTGTAAGATGATCCCTCATTTCGATATCAAGATAAAAATGTGTTCTTGCTTAAGTATGCACCGTTTTATGGATCGTGTTTCGAGACATCACGTGATGATCGGGTGTACTCGACTCTACGCTTTCATACAAACGGGTGTAAGACAGTTTTACGCATGCAAGTACTAAGGTTCTTACTTGGCAAGCCTAGCATGTGCAGACATGGCCTCGGAACACGGACCGAAAGGTTAAGCATGAGTCATATAGTTGATATGATGCCCATATAGATGCTCGCCTTTGAAGCTACATCAACTCACGTGATGATCGGACTTGGTGTAGTGGATTTGGTTCATGTAATCACCAAAAAGGCACGAGGGATGTCGTTTTTGAGTGGGAGTTCATTTCTAATTTGGATTAGTTGAACCAAATTTGTCATAAATTAAATCAAAGTGAATTTGCATATTTTGTTGTAGTCATTGGCATTCGTTTTCTACCTTATGCTTAGTTTTTATTTGAGATAATAGAACTATAGAATTCTGGATATTTACTTTACGAGCTGGTATCGTATTGTTTTGAATGTCAATTTAAAGTTTATAAGTCCTATTGCAAACTTTCAGCAAACTCTATTTACTCCATGAAGTTTAATAAGTAGTATTAAATCAAGAGTAAGAATTCCAATGTTAGAATCTAAAGTATCATGTTTGCCTCCATGATTATTGATATTCAAAAGTTGTTTTAATATCAAAATTATATTGGAGCTGAAAATTGTTTTACAAACCATCATGTGTGAAAGATATTTTGATATCTGAAACAATGTTTCTGGTTGCATTATGATAGAGTATAATTTAGCAAAATACATGTTCTCATATTGTATGAGAATTTGTGAAGGTTGGAGATGCTAGGCATCCGAATCTATGAAAAAGTTTTTGGGAACTGATATTATACTCGCGATTCTTCCTTATAGGCTATAGTAGCTTGATCATGAAAGTTTTCATGATAAGGATGAATAGAAGATGTAAGTAAAATGTTTACTACACTAATAGATTACTAAAGAATGGATTTTTGAAAGAATGCCAAACATTTGATGATGGTGATCCACTTCAAAGTGCAAGTCCAAAGGTATTAGTATTTGACTATATACAAGCTTTGTACCATGTGTCTTGTTGATGACACCACTATTGATGTTGATAGATTCTTTTAAAAGAAAAGGAATTGCTAAAAGAGAATCTATAAAATATTTGGCAGAAAATAAAAGGTTGGAGATGTCCAACTTGGGTATATAGAAGATATACATGTTATGGTTGTATTCCTTGCTTATTAAACAATGTGGTTCTTAGGTATTGGATACTGGTATTGGATACCGAATTGGTTGGTATGAAGTGTCATACAGGACAACGCAATTCATGAACTGCAATGGCCTAAGTAACTACCAAGAGAATAAGTGATGATGATCATCGAAAACAAATAAAGTGTTATTGTGCTTTTTCGTTGTCGTCAAACCTAGGCTTCAAGATTTGTTTTAATAATTGTTATTTTGTTTTGGTATTACGAGAACAATGGTTGTTCAAATAATTACTGTATTCCATAAAGGATGGATGAACTTTTACAAGTCTAGTGGGAAAAATCACATCCATAAACACTATTGCTAAAATATCGCAAGACAAATGATTGAAAGATCACTTATGAAGTGACATTGCTGTTTAAATTATATTGGAAAGAAAACATGAAGAAACTCCATGTTGATGGATTTTTGGAGTCTTTGATTTTGATCAATTGATGCATGTGAGACTTTCCTCGAGATAATTGAAACTTCGTCCATAGGCCAGAGAGGAACGGATGACTAGATTATTGGAAATTGTGCATGCTGATGTGCATAGTCCATTATGTGTAGCCATATGCGATGGATCTTTTTACTTCATATGCTTTCTTCGAAAATTTGAGTGAATATATCTGTATATTTACTTAATAAGGAAGAAGTATGAAACATTTGAAAGTTGTTCAAAGACTTTCAAGATGAAGTGAAAAATCATTGTAACAAGAAAATAAAGAGTTTATGATTCGATCATAAAGGAAGATATTTGAGTTACATGTTTAGCAAAACACCTAAGATTTGAGGAATTGTTCCATGAATTTGGATTTCCCGATAAACCACAGGAGTATGGTATGTTCGAGAGATGAAATCAAACCATGTTTGACATGGTAAGATCAAAGGTGTCATTTATAAAACTGCCATTATGTTTTAAGGATTGAAGCTTTAGAGACTACCGCTTTTACACCAAAAAGAGCACCATCATGATCCATTGAAATGACACCATATGAGTTATGGTTTGGGATAAAACCCGAATTGTATTTTCTTAAATTTCGGTATGCTATGCATAAGTAAAATGTTTACAACCAAAGTCGGATAAGCACGTCTTTGTAGGTTATCCCAAAGAATTTGTTGGGAATTTCTCCATAACACCGAGGACAAAAGAGTTTGTTACTTGGAACGTCAAGTTTCTTGAGAAGGATTTTATCGTGAAAAGATAAGTGGGAGGACAATAGAACTTTGATAAGGTTGTTGAACCTTAGCTATATGTGCTAAGTAGCGCAACGCCGGAAAGTGTCCCGGTGGTAGCCACAATGCTCATGGCTCTCGTGATTACAAAAGGTGTGGTCTCGGAGATTAGAGTTCCTATAGAACCATGTGGGTCGGTAAGAATCAAATAGTAAGATTTGATAAGCAAGTCGTTATTGTTTTGACAATGATGAACCGACTACATGCAAAGAAGCGATGATGGGCCCTAACTCCATAAAATGACTAGAAGTCATAGAATCTGTGATAGTATCCATACATGAGAAATCAAGTTTCTGAACTTGGAAGACCCTCCGGAAAGGCGTGAAGCCTATCGGTCGTGTTTGGATCTATAAAGAAATAAGACATGGATGTTTAACATCTATGAAATAGTCGACATGTCGGAAAGAAGTTTACGACAATGTTCAAGGAGTTGACTATGACAAGATTTGATCTTTCATAGCGATATTTAGTATTGACGGATTAATGTAGCAACCACTACATATAATTTGGTATATGGTAATTGAATAAACAAAACAATGTTCTTCTAATAGAACGGTTACCTAGGACATGTACATGACACGGTCCAATGGGTTTTGTTAATTCAAAGGGTGCTAAAAGGACATGCAAACTTCAATAGTTGAAGTAAGCATGGCGGAGTTGGAATCTTCACCATGATGAAACTGTTAAAAGAGTTTAAATTCATCGGAGATGATGAAGATGCTTGCATTTGCAAGAAATTAAGTGGGAGCGCTGAGACATATTTCTAATACATTATTTTAGAGGACATATTGTTGATTGGAAATGATGTATCTTGTATTGACACAAGTTAAGAATTTCATTAAAATAAGATTTCGATGAAAGACTTGGGCAAACCCGGAATATTTGGCATCAATATCTATATGGATAGATTAAGGCGCAAATATGGTTGTGCCAGACATACATATATGAGATATTGAAAGGGTTCAATATGGAAACAACAAGAAAGGTTCTTGCTGCATGAAAGCATTGTATCAAAATTCAAGTGTTTCAACACTTGGTGAGTAAAATCACATGAAGATTTTGATCGATTATACCATGATATGTATATATCCAGAATGTCCTATGCTCTAAATGTTATGAGCATATACCAGAATGATTCATAAGATGATCATTGGACAATAGTAAAGATATTCTTATGAGCTTTGGAAGAACTAAGAATATATAATGTATAAGTGACAAATAGTTAAAGGTAGTTCATTGTAAAGTGTTACATTGATACTAGTTTTGTCACAAATACAAATTAAAGATATCTCAATTTAGACTATGGGTGGCACAATGTAATGGAAAGGATGTTCCATGATGGATTTGGATGAGTTCCAAAGTTGAGACATTGTGACGGATACTACAACAAAAGGCTAAGTATATAACTGCTATAGTAGCAGCAAAGGAGGGCATTTGTGTTAAGTAGTTTGTTATCAAACTAGGTGTGGTTCAAAGTGGGCTAATACTATGAAGATATATTGTGTGACAATAATATCAACATATCCGAACGAACTAAAGGTCTCACCAAAGCACCAAATTTATAAAATGCCATCTCATTTGAGAATGAGTGATGCGTAGAGACGCAAAGACATGCAAATACACACGGACCTGAAACTGTCAGATCCAGAGATTATGTTAACCACTAGCAATAGCGTATATGCAACAAAAGAAAGCCATAGGTGTTCAATACGAAAAGTTTTTCAAACTAGATTATTGACTCTAGTGCAAGTGGGAGACTGCAGGGAATATGCCCGAGAGGCAATAATAAAGTGGTAACTATCTTATTCCATGTTTATGATAAATGTTTATTTTGCATGCTATAATTGTATTGATCGGAAACGTCAATACATGTGTGTTTAATAAACAAAAAGGGTTCCTAGTTATGCCTCTCTTATAGACTAGCTCGTGGATTAACAAGATGATCAAGGTTTCCTTATCATGGACATTGGATGTTGTTAATAACGAGGTCACAACATTGGTGGAATGATGTGATGAACATTCATCCGAAGTATAGCATTACGATCAAAGTCATTATTTTTATATTGCTATAACATCATACGAAGTAATCTTTATCCTTAGACCATGAGATCATGTTAATTGCTAACACCGGAAGAGTATCTTGATAACATCAAACGTCACACCGTAACAGGGTGACTATAAAGATGGGTTCAGTGCTACGAAGGTGTTATGTTGAGGCTCATGGATCAAGAGTGGAATTTGTCAATCCCGGTAATGGATAGATATACTCTGGGCCCTCTCGGTGATATCACATTAAGATAGCTTGCAAGCAAGTGATGTGATCACTAGAATGTTATATCACGGGAACGAGAAAAGATTGCATGTCGGAAACGAGATCAAACTAGGTATGGAGATACCGATGATCGAATCTCGGACATGTAATATATCGCGAGACAAAGGGATTTAGTTACTAGCGTTAAAGGTTCTCACGATCACAGAAGTCATCGTTGAATGTGTAGGAGTCAGTATGGATCTCCAGGTCCCGCTGCTGATTATTGATCGGAGAGGGGTCTCGATCATGTCTGCATTATTCGCGAACCGTAGGGTGACACACTTAAGGGATACCGACAACATTTGGAGCAAATATGTTTCAGATAAAGATTTAAGAAAGCGCTGGTATTATTTCAATAGACACCGAAACTGTTTCGGGTGAACTTGCTGAAATTGGTTCTGCATGTAATATTGAAATGTTGCAGGGGGTTTTATGTGAATGTTTGTTAATTAAAGTAATTAACAAAATTCTGAATAAAAATAATAAAAGAGTTTTATTAAATGAGAGAGCATTAAATTTGGAGAAATTTAATGCATTTAAAGTGGAGACTTTAAAATGGAATGTGAAATGACACCTCCTCCATGCGCCGGCCATGAAGGAGGGGCACCCCCCTCCTCCTATAAAAGGCCACCCTCTCCTCACTTCTCAAACACACCTCCTTGTGAAGGATCTCTCTCCCCCTCTAGTATTATTCCCATGGTCTTGGATTAGCGAGATACATGTTCCCGGTGGCTTTATCTAGAAAGGAGTTGTTGCTTCCGCTGCTTTGCTGGAGCGAGGGACGGAGGTTGTCGGGGTACCGGACGTGTGTGCGATCACGGATGCACCACTGCTTTGTGGTGCTGGACTTGGGGGTGCTGGAGCTGGACCTGCTCAGACTTCCTCACGATCTTGAGATCGGCAAGTGTATGACTACATCAACCACGAGTTCCTACTCGTTAACAAAACTCGTTGTCTTCGAGGGTAAGTTCTCGATGGATGTATGTCCACCCGTTGCTTTGTACCTAGTAGATAGATCTTGGCGTGTAGTTCACACCATACGAATTTTTTGTTTTCTATGCCACGGACCCAACAGGTTTGTGAGAAGAACAGACATCCAATGACACTGGGGGTGGTTCATGAAAAGAACACACATCCAATGACATTGGTGGATCCATGTGTGGTTTGTTTAGAGGAACAGACATGCAATGACACTGGGTCTAGTTCATGAAAAGAATAGACATGCAATGACACTGGTGGATCCTTATGTGGTTTGTGAGAAGAACTATCATGCAATGACTCTAGCTATGGTTCATGAAAAGAACACACATGTAATGACACTGGTGGATCCATGTGTGGTTTGCGAAAAGAACAGACATGCCATCACACTAGGTGGATCCATGTGTGGTTCATGAAAAGAACAGACATGGTGGATCCATGTGTGGTTTGTGAGAAGAACACACATCCAATGACACGAGTGTGGTTCATGAAAAGAACACACATCCAATGACATTGGTGGATGCATGTGTGGTTTGTGAGAAGAACACAGATCCAATAACACTTGGTGTGGTTCATGAAAAGAACACACATCCAATGACACTGGTGGATCCATGTGTGGTGTTTGTGAGAAGAACACACATCCAATGACACTGGTTGTGGTTCATAAAAAGAACACACATCCAATGACACTGGTGGATCCTTATGTGGTTTGTAAGAAGAACACACATGCAATGAATCTAGCTGTGGTTCATGAAAAGAACACACATGCAATGACACTTGTGGCTCCGTATGTGGTTTGTGAGAAGAACACACATTCAATGACTCTAGCTATGGTTCATGAAAAGAACACACATGCAATGACATTGGTGGATCCATGTGTGGTTTATGAGAGGAACATACATGCAATGACATTGGGTGTGGTTCATGAAAAGAAAAGACATGCAATGACACTGGTGGATCCATATGTGGTTTGTGAAAAAAATAGACATGCAATCACACTGGGTGGATCCATGTGTGGTTCATGAAAAGAACACACATGCAATGACACTGGTGGATCCATGTGTGGTTTGTGAGAAGAACACACTTCCAATGACACTTGGTGTGGTTCATGAAGATAACACACATCTAATGACATTGGTGGATCCTTATGTTGTTTGTGAGAAGAACAGACATCCAATGAAACTATGTGGTGCATGAAAAGAACACACATCCAATGACACTAGTGGATCCTTATGTGGTTTGTGAGAGGAACAGACATAAAATGACTCTAGTTGTGGTTCATGAGAACAATAGACATGCAATGACACTAGTGTATCCTTATGTGGTTCATGAGAAGAACAGACATGTGATGACTCTAGATGTGGTTCATGAGAAGAACATACATGCAATGACACTTGTGGATCCTTATGTGGTTTGTGAGAACAACAAACATGCGATGACACTGGGTCTGGTTCATGAAAAGAACACACATGCAATGACACTAGTGTATCCTTATGTGGTTTGTGAGAAGAACACACATGCAATGACTCTAGTTGTGGTTCATGATAAGAACACACATCCAATGACACTGGTGTATCCCTATGTGGTTTGTTTAGAAGAACACAGATGCAGTGAATCTAGATGTGGTTCATTAAAAGAACACACATCCAATGACACTGGTGGATCCATGTGTGGTTTGTTTAGGGAAATAGACATGCAATCACACTGGGTGTGGTTCATGAAAAGAACACACATCCAATGACACTAGTGGATCCATATCTGGTTTGTGGAAAGAACAGACATGCAATGACTATAGCTGTGGTTCATGAAAAGACCATACATCCAATGACACTGGTGGATCCATGTGTGGTTTGTGGAAAGAACAGACATGCAATGACTCTAGCTGTGGTTCATGAAAAGAACACACATGCAATGACACTAGTTGATCGTTATGTGGTGTTTGTGAGAAGACCACACATCCAATGACACTGGGTGTGGTTCATGAAGAGAACACACATCCAATGACACTGGTGGATCCTTATGTGGTTCATGAAAAGAACAGACATCCAATGACACTGGTGTATCCCTATGTGGTTTGTGAGAAGAACAGACATGCAATGACACTGTGTGTGGTTCATGAAAAGAACAGACATGCAATGATAATGGTGGATCCATTTGTGGTTTCTTTATAAGAACAGACATGCAATGACCACATGCAATGACACTGGTGGATCCATGTGTGGTTTGCTTAGAGGAACATACATGCAATAACACTGGGTGTGTTTCATGAAGAGAACAGACATGCAATGACACTGGTGGATCCATGTGTGGTTTGTGAGAAGAACACACATCCAATGACACTAGTGTGGTTCATGAAAAGAACACATATCCAATGACACTAGTGGATCCTTATGTGGTTTGTGAGAAGAATAGACATGCAATGACTCTAGCTGTGGTTCATGAGAAGAACACACATGTAATGACACTGGTGTATCCTTATGTGGTTTGTGAGAAGAACACACATGCAATGACTCTAGATGTGGTTCATGAAAAGAACACACATGCAATGACATTGGTGGATCCATATGTGGTTTGTGGAAAGAACAGACATGCAATGACTCTAGTTGTGGTTCATGAAAAGAACACACATGCAATGACACTAGTGGATCCATGCGTGGTTCATGATAAGAACACACATCCAATGAGACTAGGTGTGGTTCATGAAAAGAACACACATACAATGACACTTGTGGATCCTTATGTGGTTTGTGAGAAGAACAGACATGCAATGACACTGGCTGTGGTTCATGACAAGAACACAGATGCAATGACACTGGTGTATCCTTATGTGGTTTGTGAGAAGAACACACATGCAATGACTCTAGCCGTGGTTCATGAAAGGAAGACACATGCAATGAAACTGGTGGATCCTTGAGTGGTTTGTTTAGAGGAACGGACAAGCAATGACACTAGGTGTGGTTCACGAAAAGAACAGACATGCAATGACACTGGTGGATCCTTATGTGCTTTGTGAGAAGAATTGACATGCAATGACTCCAGATATGGTTCATGAAAAGAACACACATGCAATGACACTGGTGGATCCATGTGTGGTTTGTGAGAAGAACACACTTCCAATGACACTTGGTGTGGTTCATGAAGATAACACACATCTAATGACATTGGTGGATCCTTATGTTGTTTGTGAGAAGAACAGACATCCAATGAAACTATGTGGTGCATGAAAAGAACACACATCCAATGACACTAGTGGATCCTTATGTGGTTTGTGAGAGGAACAGACATAAAATGACTCTAGTTGTGGTTCATGAGAACAATAGACATGCAATGACACTAGTGTATCCTTATGTGGTTCATGAGAAGAACAGACATGTGATGACTCTAGATGTGGTTCATGAGAAGAACATACATGCAATGACACTTGTGGATCCTTATGTGGTTTGTGAGAACAACAAACATGCGATGACACTGGGTCTGGTTCATGAAAAGAACACACATGCAATGACACTAGTGTATCCTTATGTGGTTTGTGAGAAGAACACACATGCAATGACTCTAGTTGTGGTTCATGATAAGAACACACATCCAATGACACTGGTGTATCCCTATGTGGTTTGTTTAGAAGAACACAGATGCAGTGAATCTAGATGTGGTTCATTAAAAGAACACACATCCAATGACACTGGTGGATCCATGTGTGGTTTGTTTAGGGAAATAGACATGCAATCACACTGGGTGTGGTTCATGAAAAGAACACACATCCAATGACACTAGTGGATCCATATCTGGTTTGTGGAAAGAACAGACATGCAATGACTATAGCTGTGGTTCATGAAAAGACCATACATCCAATGACACTGGTGGATCCATGTGTGGTTTGTGGAAAGAACAGACATGCAATGACTCTAGCTGTGGTTCATGAAAAGAACACACATGCAATGACACTAGTTGATCGTTATGTGGTGTTTGTGAGAAGACCACACATCCAATGACACTGGGTGTGGTTCATGAAGAGAACACACATCCAATGACACTGGTGGATCCTTATGTGGTTCATGAAAAGAACAGACATCCAATGACACTGGTGTATCCCTATGTGGTTTGTGAGAAGAACAGACATGCAATGACACTGTGTGTGGTTCATGAAAAGAACAGACATGCAATGATAATGGTGGATCCATTTGTGGTTTCTTTATAAGAACAGACATGCAATGACCACATGCAATGACACTGGTGGATCCATGTGTGGTTTGCTTAGAGGAACATACATGCAATAACACTGGGTGTGTTTCATGAAGAGAACAGACATGCAATGACACTGGTGGATCCATGTGTGGTTTGTGAGAAGAACACACATCCAATGACACTAGTGTGGTTCATGAAAAGAACACATATCCAATGACACTAGTGGATCCTTATGTGGTTTGTGAGAAGAATAGACATGCAATGACTCTAGCTGTGGTTCATGAGAAGAACACACATGTAATGACACTGGTGTATCCTTATGTGGTTTGTGAGAAGAACACACATGCAATGACTCTAGATGTGGTTCATGAAAAGAACACACATGCAATGACATTGGTGGATCCATATGTGGTTTGTGGAAAGAACAGACATGCAATGACTCTAGTTATGGTTCATGAAAAGAACACACATGCAATGACACTAGTGGATCCATGCGTGGTTCATGATAAGAACACACATCCAATGAGACTAGGTGTGGTTCATGAAAAGAACACACATACAATGACACTTGTGGATCCTTATGTGGTTTGTGAGAAGAACAGACATGCAATGACACTGGCTGTGGTTCATGACAAGAACACAGATGCAATGACACTGGTGTATCCTTATGTGGTTTGTGAGAAGAACACACATGCAATGACTCTAGCCGTGGTTCATGAAAGGAAGACACATGCAATGAAACTGGTGGATCCTTGAGTGGTTTGTTTAGAGGAACGGACAAGCAATGACACTGGGTGTGGTTCACGAAAAGAACAGACATGCAATGACACTGGTGGATCCTTATGTGCTTTGTGAGAAGAATTGACATGCAATGACTCCAGATATGGTTCATGAAAAGAACACACATGCAATGACACTGGTGGATCCATATGTGGTTTGTGGAAAGAACAGACATGCAATCACACTAGGTGGATCCATGTGTTGTTCATGAAAAGAACAGACATGCAATGACACTGGTGGATCCATCTGTGGTTTGTGAGAAGAACACAAATCCAATGACACTGGGTGTGGTTCATGAAAAGAACACACATCCAACGGCACTGGGTGTGGTTCATGAAAAGAACACACATCCAATGACACTGGTGGATCCATGTGTGGTTTGTGAGAAGAACACACATCCAATGACACTGGGTGTGGTTCATGAAAAGAACACACATCCAATGACACTGGTGGATCCATGTGTGGTTTGTGGAAAGAACATACATGCAATGACACTGGGTGTGGTTCATGAAAAGAATAGACATGCAATGATACCGGTGGATCCATGTGAGGTTTGTTTAGAAGAACACACATGCAATGACACTGGTGGATCCATGTGTGGTTTGTTTAGAGGAATAGACATGTAATGACTCTTGGTGTGGTTCATGAAAAGAACAGACATGCATTGACACTGGTGGATCCATATGAGGTTCATGAAAAGAACACACATGCAATGACATTGGTGGATCAACATGTGGTTTATGAGAAGAACACACATGCAATGACACCGGTGGATCCTTGTGGTTTATGACAATAACAGACATGTAATGAGCTCTACTGGGTCCATGTGGTTTATGAGAAGAACACACATCCAATGAACTCTAGTGGATCTATCTTGGCATAATTTGATGTATGCCATGATGTATTTCATTGTACAAGACACTCACTTTCCATTTTTATACTACTCAGTTTTGCCCTTGGTTTTTTGATACTACTCAGTTTTCCCCCTCTCTCTCTATATTTCGTAGAAGCCCAAACCTGTGCTCAGTATGTCTGCTACTCCCAGATTGGTTGTCATAGTTGTCACGCAGATCGTGCGCATCAACCGTTGATTCTGTGTGATCCAATGATGATCGTTGCACACGTCGTGCCCTTCACAGTACAGACAACACTGACGTCTCCCTCAGCGAGACTTCTACAAGAAGGAACACGAAGCTGTCCATGGAAAAAGTAGTCGACCGGTCATGTCATATTTAATCAAGTCTGAAAATCCTACTACTGCTACTACTACGCCACAACACATGCGTCATCGAGTGCACTGTCGTCGATGGACATCTGCAATTTATTGCCACTTGATTTTAATAAGACATATCCCATTTTTTACACAGCGGCTCTCAATCTCACTTCCAACTAGGCCCCACGGAGGCCGAAGAGCTGAGCTCGACGAGACCTAATGTCTCTGGCTTCATCAAGTCACTCGCAGCCATCAACACATCCCTCTACCCGATCTAGCACAACCCCCCAAATCTCGTTGTACAGCCACCTACCTTCCCCTCTACATTTCCACTTTTAACTATTGCCAATTTTAGTGCCGTGTCAAACTTCGTACATAGAAATTGTGTATACGCCCTTTGCATGTGGCTCAATACAGAACTGCCATCCATGGCCCTAGGAAAAAACGTGACGTACTGTGCATGTGTCGCGGTGCACGGTGTAGTAGTCTGCGCGGCGCGTTGCACGGTGGTGCAACGAAACGTGCCTTGCTTCCATCCACCTTAACTATAGATCCCCTCTCCGCAGTCCCACTCTCACTCTTGCTCACTCACCCCACGCAACCCTCTCCACTGTCCCACCAACATCTGCAAACTCCCGAGAATACCCTGTCCACACCGACGATGGCGGAGGAGGATACGGTGGCCATCATCGACTCCGAGGCCACCGTCGAGGAGGCCCACGTCTCTTTGATGGTCCCTCTCGATGCGTTGAAAGCAGCCACCGTCCCCGTCCAAGCCCCAGTCGAGCCATCGATGGCAGCCGCCGTTCCCGTCCAGGCCCCCGTCCCTGCTACCGACGTAGCCGCCAACGAGGCCCCCGTCTCCTCGCCGGTCCCCCTCGACGCGTTGAAAGCAACCGCCGTCCCTGTACAGGCCCAAGTCGAGGCATTGACGGTACCCGTCCAGGCCCCCGTCCCTGCTACCAACGTAGCCGCCAAAGAGGACCCCCCCCCCCCCCCCCGCCGGCGAGGAGGCTCCCACCGGTCACAAGCAGATCCAGTACTTCATGGTCACCTACGATCCAGATAAGTACATCGCTCCGCTGAACCCCTACGACACCAGCATCGACAACCCATGGTTGGAGGTAACTGGGGTTTGCTCCCCTCCCCTGGTTCTTCTACCGTTCCCATCATTGGATGCTAGATCTTGGTTTATTAGGATTTTGTTCGCATTTCAATTGCTCGATCTTCTTACATCATCTACTCCCCCATTTTCCTTTTCTTCCAATAGGTTTCCGGCAGCGACGTCTCCAGCGATGGCGAGTCCATGCACACCAAGACTCGTCAGGTGCTGAGGAGGTTGCGGGCCGGCCAGTACAACGCCTTCTTCAGGGGCGGCCACTGGCGCTGCCCCTTCTGCAAGGGGATCGCCTTCTGCTGGGTGACTCTCGCCGGCACCGACTTCAACTCCTTACCAAAGCATCCAGAGGCCTCGGGCTCCGGCATCCACAAAGGCGGTAAGCACGAACGTCAACGCCTACATCGCTGAACACCAGGCTCTTGCCATTCACCTCCGAAACCTCCAGCGGGTGGCCATCAAAGAGGGTTGCATGCCTCCAATCAGGCCCAAGGCCCCCAAGATCAAGGGACTGGGCAGCAAGAAGTGGAGGAAGCGCCGGAGGGAGGAGGTGGAGGCGCGAGCGCATGAAGGAGGGATTGAATGTGTGCTGCTGTGGCGGCTACTGCTGCTAAGCAGCTTCTTTTGATTTTCTATATATTTTGCTTGCATCCTATTTCTGGCTTAATGCATCGAACCTCGTTAAGCAACCTACTTTCTATCGCTATATCCTATTTAGCTACGAACAACTATATCTACATTTGTTTTTTTTTCTGAATGAATGTATTCTGCTTGGTGTGATTTGCTGCTCTAGATTTGCTAGCTGATCGGAGGCAAAAAAAAAGGTCCAAAAGGGAACGAATTATCGAAGAGAGAATCTTCTCTAGATTTGCTACCAAATCTGTTTAGCGAGAGAGGAAAAGGGTACTCTTTCAAACTACCAGTTAACGAGCTACCATATTGACAAGCTACAAGACACATACATAAACATAACACAAACAGGGTTTAATTTATTTTACTACTCTCACTTGAGGCGCTAGACATCTTGATAAGATAACCGAGTTCCACAAAATAGAAACATAACACTGAGAAGTAAAATTTAATTCACTTCTCATCAACCCGCTTGAGGCGCTTGCCATCATTCCTAGGCGACCAACTGCGATCATTCCAGGTGGATCTTACATTATTGGCACTCCACAACTCACAAAATGCTTCGTCCCACCTGGGATCTGACTTGTCTTCCCTATCTTCAACGTCCTGCGACACAATTAGCGGTGCATCACAGACCTGATTGTTGCCGCTAGAACATGCAACCTCTTTGTTTGCTGCTTCAGCTGCAACCTCTCTGTCAGCTGCTTCAGCTTCAGCTACAAGCTCTCTTTCAGCTGCTTCTGCAGCCTCTCTGTCAGCTGCTTTAGATGCAGCCATTTCCTTTGCATATGCAGCTTCAAACTCAGCTATTCTGCATTTTCTACAAAGGGCTCCCCTAAGCTCGTCTTCCCTCTTGAAAATAGGGAAAAACACGAGGTAACATAGAAAACAATGGATCTTCTTGTACAGCAGCTAGGTCACGTAAGCATCTATGGCTGCATACTTCAGGTTTATAGCAGACAACGGCCACTCGTCCCTGAAATCGTGCCTATCCGTAGGGAAATCTTCCTTCATTCTGTCGTACGACTCATCGAGGATTCTAGTTGCGAGTGATGCCATTCCATCCTTCCTCGAGCCCCGTAGGATCTTGACAAGATGCTGAATATCGATCCAGTTGTGCGCAGGAATTATAATTCCCTCTCGATAAAATTTCAAAAAATCAGTTGTATTGTCGATAGTGCAGAAAACAATTCCCTTTTCTACAAGGAACTGGCGCAGCGCCGGACAATTCCTGTCAGTCCTGAAAGTATGTAGTTTATCATCACCAAAATTTGTAACTACAAATATTTTGTCAATGCAAGATCATCATCTGAATATAATTTTGAATAGTTTAGTAAATGCAAGATCAAGACTCTCAACATTGTCTTGTCATAATTTATTTGGTCCTAAATAAAATCCAGTATTTGCAAGATGAGCAAATGGATAAAGAACAAGAGGAGAAAACCCTAAAAGCAGTTAGCTATAGAGAAAAGATCTACAAACCGGGAGAGGTGGTAGACGAGGACGTGTTTCCTCATGGCCAGTTGAACGACGACGACTTCACTCCCTTGATATGGGTGCTCCGGGGTGCACTCGAGGTCCAATCCCACAAACATGTCCTCGTCTTTCTCAAGCCAACCCTAGTACATCCTCAGGACATGCACCACTGTATCCTCCTTGTTGGTGTAGACAACGTCTATCTTCTTATTGTCATGGGTAGTGAAGCTTGTCTCTAGAGTGTGACGACCTTCCATGGCGGCAAGGAGAAGACAGGAAGAAGACAAATGACAGGAAGAAGAAGAGTGGTTTCTGCGAGGCAGGGGAACGGTGGAGCCGTCAATGCGCTTTTAAGGTAGTGCTTAACGACGGGGACGGAAGTCCAAGGAGAGACGGGTGGTGGTGGCCGTTCTAGCTTCTGAGTAAACAAAACATAATTATAACGCCAATACATGTGCCCTGTTTTGTAACGTCAATACACTGGGCAGGGGGTGTTGTCCTATCCACTATGCCAGCGCTGCAAGCCTACATGACAGCCACCCCGCCTAAGCGACGGGAGCGACATAACAGCGAGAACTGACAGGGAGGCCCAACTTGACAGCCATTAGCCTGATATTTTGTACTGAAATATAAAGTTGAATTCGTGCCGAAAATACCCTTTGAGTATTTGGCACGCCAACTTTGGGCAACGCAGCTGATTGTAAGCAACTTGGGTACCACGTTGCCTGGACACCCCAACTTTCGGGCCACAAAATGATATTCTCCACACCTGGGCAGGAGGGTACTGTCTTACCGCCGCCCACACTCACTCCACCCACACTACTTAAGTGGTCCTGGCGCCCAACAGGAACCCTAGATCCATTCCTCCTCTTCCCGGCAGCTCCTCTCGATCTCTGTCACCTCCCTCGCCACCTTTTAGCTAGATCTACTCACCTCTTGTCCATGGACCGCGATCGTAACTGGCGGGAAGGTCGGAAGTCCAACAAGTGCCTGGTTGAAGAAGTGGGGCAGAGTGAACATCGCCGGCCAGAGGAGCTCTCAAAGGCAGAGCTCCGCCATCTGTTGGAGCAGCGATAGAACCTTCAGTGTGGCTAGTCGCCAGCGTGGCAAGTTGGTGCTTTGCACAGAGATGGGGAAGCAGGGTGCTTCCCTACAGGGGCTGCTAATCAACGTGGTGGTGGTGATGGGGCAGGTCGCGCCCTCCCCTCTAGAAGATGGCCATCAATAAGTATAAGAAGTAGCCTTCGATCCCTCCGCCTACCTCTGCTCCAGCCCCTTCTACTAGGGGTTCTTCTCAAAGGCAGGTTGAAGTTCTCAAGGTGGAGCCGGTCAGATCCAAGCCCAAGATCACCTGCTAGGACTGTTCCAAGCCGATCCATTTCCATTCTAGCTGCACAAACACACCCCACTACATGCTGTGTGTCGTAGATGGGTACACGATGGGCATGTGCCCGGCAGCCAACAAACCACCCAAGATGATCCACTACGGGGTGGTAGTGGATGGATTTGGCTTCTTGCCATGGAAGATCTTCCACCGCTGTCCAACGATATGAAGGCCAACTTTGCCTATGTGGTGGCAGATGACCCTAGGGCTTCAGAATCAGTGATTGAGGATGGCCTGAAGAAGTTAGTCTATGAAAACTGGGATTGGGAAGTGGCCAAACTGGGTGATACTGATTTCTTGGTGGTCTTCCCTAACAAAGATAGCTTGCACCTATGTTGGAATGTGGTTGATTTCTCCCTTTCGGGCAGCAAAATCAGAGTGATTGTGCTGAATGAGATTGTGCATCTGCTTAGAAACATGGATTCCATCAAGGAGGTGTGGGTGCGGCTGCATGGGGTTCCAGCACCCTTATGACTGAGGATTGCCTAATGGTGGCGATGGTGCCTACCGGAAAACCAGTGCATGTCGACACGCTTTTTTGTCTTTAAGGAACCCAAGGTGGTGCTGATGAAGTTCTTGTCCCCTATTCTGGAAAAGCTAGCCTTTTCCTTTGTGGTGTTTGCCAATGGTGAGGGTTACAAGATAGGTGTGGTGCCTTAGCATCATGGGAGAGGAACCAGTGCGGCTCCACCCCTGTCCCCCAAACCCGCTAATAAATATGGTGAAGACAACGATGCAGAAACTGATGAGCGTACATCCTCCGACCTGCACTGGATGCACCAGAAGGGGAAATCCTCAGAGAAGGAAGTGATTTCATATGCCAAATGAAAAGGAGGGGAGAAGGGCAAGCAGAAAATGGTGGAGGTGGTGAATCAGAGCGGGAGCCACAAATCCTTCAAGCAGGCAGCAGGTAGTACATCCAAGATTATGATCACTGGCAGTGCGCTAGTTCAGGCTAACCCCTGCCCCTATGCCTCGATCTCCTACCTCTGCACATGTTCCTTAGTTAGGGAAGTTGGACCAGTATGGCTCGCATTTATCTTCCCCTTTGTTTACTACGAAACTATCGGAGGCAATCTCCCCTCTCCCTCCATCGTTGCTACCCGAATGCGTCTGTCTCACCAATATCTTCGGACTCGCTGGAGGAATCGTAAGAATATGGTGAGAGGGTGCATATCCCCTCGTTAACCCCTAGAAAGATACAACACATGGCAGCCAAGGATCGGGAGGATATTGGCTAGGAGAGCCCAGACGAATGGGAGTTTGATAGTGAAACACTAGGGGACAGGTCTAAGAAGCTGAAGGCTGCTAAACCCTACCCTCCTTTGGCGGTGCTGGATATCTCCAAGGAAGCCACATAATCTCTAAAGGTCATCAAGGGCAAGCGTTCGGTACATGTTGATGCGACATCAGACTTGGTGACACCTTCCAAGATGATGTCCACATCATAAAAGAACTCCAAGGCACTTTCTACGTCAAAGGGGCTCATCTGTAGACCATCCTCAAACCGCCAGGCACAGCCAGAGGAACAAGGACAAGGATGTTGAACCTATCTTGGCGAAGGAGATGAGAGTTACTGATGACAATAATCTCGCAGGTACGCCTCATGTACCCGCTGTTGTCGAAGCCTTTTTGCCTCTTAGGGCCCTCTCTACCTCTCACATTTGGAATGTGGTGTTAGACTCTGGTTTCTCAATTAATGTGTTAGTCTCGCCTAATAAGCTGGTGGATGTTGTGCGAGCTAAAGAGTTGCCTTGGGCTGCACTTGCGATGGCAAGTGAAAAACAGTGTGCGGAGGCAGTTACTGAGCAGTCCAACTTGGGTTCGGGGGCGGCGGCAGAGAATACTAGTGTGGTAGAATTGCCAGCTCCCCATCCTGTTGGGGTGCAAGGAAGAGAGCTTCCACAGGCCCCACCTTTGAAACGAACGTAGAATCGAAAGAAGGGTGTTTCTATTGTCAAGCTGTTTGGGCCCAGTGCCAATCTCCGTAAATCTCTGGCCCGCCAAGCACGGGTGACACTTGAGTCCAATACATGAGAGCGCTGGGATGGAATATTCAGAGCTTTAGATGCAGAGTCCGTCAAAATCAGCTCCGTGTGTATCTTAGAAAAGTGAAGATAGATATCATTTTTCTCTAAGAAACCATGTGTTAGGATTTTTTTCCATCGAGAATTAGAGAGTCTAGATCTTGGGGATAAGTTATTTTGGTCCTGTCATCCCGCTAACGGTGGGTTAGGAGGTTTGTTACTAGGCATCAGGGATTCGTGTTTGATGTGGGAGATACGAACCAAAGGGAATTCTTCTTGAGTGCATCCATTCTACATAGAGAACCCACCTTTATCTTCTCATTTGTGGGAGTTTATGGCCTAGCTAACCATTTGAAACTACCCTAGATTTCTGGAGGAAGTCGAAGCTCGGGTACATTATTTTAGATATCTAGTGGTGATTCTAGGAGACTTTAACCTATCCCTAGCTCAGAGGACAAAAATAACTGTAACATTGATTGGCAACATGCCAACGTGTTCAGTGATTTCATTGCGAGACTGCAGCTCCGGTAGATAGCCCGATCTAGTGCAAGATTTACATGGTCTAACCACCAACTGAACCCTATGCGTTGTGTGCTGGATAGGGCTTTAGGGGAGTGGGACTGTAAGTTCCCTTTTACTACTCTTAGTGCGGAGCCTAGAATAGGATCTGATCATACCCCGTTTGTGTTAGATACAGGTTCATCGGATGTACGATTCGCCGAAACGTATTTTCTTTCAGAATGGGTGGATTCTTACACCCAACTTTATTCCCCTAATCCAGAATAAGTGGTGTTAGTTTTTGTTGTTACCAGCCTGGGGACGAGACTCGTAGATGTGTGGCAAGGCCAAAGTGAGGGTATGCGCTGCTTCTTAAAGGGTTGGGATGGTAATAATGGTAAAATCGCGAATGCAGAAAAAGCTTCCATTTTAGACCAAATCCAAGAGCTGGATACCTTAGCTGATGGAAGTGGCCTAGATGAAGATGGTTGGGCACACACATACCACATTGAGGATCAGTTTGTTGTCATTTTTTGTAAAGAGGAAGAATTCTGGCGCTAGCACGGCCGTATCAAATGGGTGCTTCAGGGTGATGCCAATACGAAAATTTTCCATTCCATTGCTAACGGTAGGCATAGAAAATGTGTAATTAAATCCCTAACAACCCTTGAGGGAGTAATTACAGAGTTTTCGAATATCCAGCATCATGTGTATGCCTTTATCGTGAGTTAATGGGGAAGGAGGTGGCCTCCTTCCTCTCGCTGTGCTCTGAGCTTTGGGGTGAGGACCAGAGGGTCTTCGTGGAGGAGAATGCATTGATAGTGTTCACTTTCCTTCCTTATGAGCTAGATGTTGTCCTTAGTGACACCAGATCAGATATGACACCTAGGCCAGACGGTTTCCCTGTTGTGTTCTTCAAATCCTTTTGGCCTATTTTGAAATCTTTGGTTCTTTCTATCCTTAATGACTTCATGCTGGGTAGAGTTGACATTTCTAATTTGAACTTTGGCATTCTATCTATGATTCCAAAGTTCCTAGCACGGATGACATTAAACTATTTCGCCCAATTTCCCCCATTAATGTTATATTCAAGTTGCTTTCGAATGCGTTGGCATCTAGATTGGCTCCGATAGCGCATCATACTATCTCTCTTGTGCAAACGGCTTTTATCAAAGGGCGCCTCATCCATGATGAAGCTCTAGCCCTTCACTAAATCTTACATGATCTTGTATCTATGAAATCTAGGGTAGTCATCCTTAAGTTAGATTTTGAAAAGTCTTATGATCGGGTTAGTTGGAATTTTTTTGCACGAGTTCCTGATTAGAAAAGTCTTTGACTCTGGCTTAATTCACCTCCTGATGCAGCTGGTATCGGGTGGCCAGACTACCATCAACATCAACGGGGTAGTTGGCCCCTTTTTTCGGAACAGAAGGGGAGTGTGTCAGGGTGACCTGATCTCCCCTATGCTATTTGATTTCTTAGATGACTCTTTGGTAGACATTCTCGATGCAGCGAAGGCCACAGTACATATCGAAGGTGTTGTTCCTCACCTGATTCCTAGGGTGTGTCTCACCTTCAATACGCAGATGATACCATCTTGATATTGGATTTGAATGATGACTTCTTATCTAATCTTAAGTTGATCCTCATCTGTTTCGAGATAGCTTCTGGCTAAATATTAATTTCCTCAAGAGTGAGGCGTTTGTTCTTGGAGTGGACCAGAATGAATAAGACCGCGTTTCTAGGCTTCTGAACTGCCGTGTGGGATCCTTCCCATTTACATACCTTGGCTTCCCCATGGCTGATAGAAACCTAACGACAGCGGATTGGGATGGCTTAGTTATAGTGGTGGGGCGTAGGGTTGACCCCTCACAAGGGCGCTTCATGTCCTCAGCTGCAAGGCTCACGTTAGTCAGTTCCTCCCTTTCGAGCTTGCCTATCTTCTGTACGAGTCTCTTTCTTCTAGCAGATGGGACTCGTGCAAGATTTGATAAGCATATTGCTAGATTTTTTTGGGAAGGTCTCTCTAACAAGAGGTAGTTCCACTGTTAAATTGGCCAGAGGTGCCGCCCAAAGGATTTAGGAGGCCTCAGGGTGCTGAACTCTAGGATGTGGAACGTGGCCCTTCTCCTAAAGTAGATTTGGAGGCTTAACGATCAAGCAGAGAGCCAAAACATGTGGCACAAACTTCGCCTGGATAAGTACTCTAATGCCCGTAATATGTTGAACCAATGCAGTTCGGTGGGCTCCAAATTTTGGCGAACCATAATAGAATCAAGCACCTCTATCACCTTAGAACTAAATTTCTGCTAGGCTCGGGCTCTAGGATTCGCTCTTGGTATGATATTTGGCTGGGGAAGGAACCTTGTGCCGCTAGATATGCGTGGATGTTCTCCATCTACTCTGACTCTAACATCTTGGTGGCTCAAGCCTGCTCCCTTAATAGGTGGAATCTAGAGTTTAGGAGAACGTTTGGGGGTGAGGAGCTGGAGTAGTGGAATCGCATGACTCGGGAACTGTAAGGGGTACAAGTCTCTTAGGAGTAAGATAGGGCAGTCTGGGCCCTTGAGGCCTCAGGGAAATATTTGGTGACTGCCATGTATAGGAAGCTGGTGCTGGGCACCCCTCACCCTCTATCCTAGGTTATTTGGAAGGCAAAGATGCCTCTAAAGATTAAAATTTTCTTGTGGCAGTTGGCTTGAGGGCGGTTTCCTTTGAACGACTAGTTTCTTCAGAGACATGGCCCTACGAATGGCAAGTGCTTCCTGTGTGGGGGAAATCGAGACGGCCTATCACCTGTTCTTCCATTGTGTTCTCGCCAAGTTATGCTCGAGTGGGTTGAGGAAAATGTTGAGGATGTCCTAGAACCCTAGATCTTCTGATGATTTTATCTCGATCTTACTCTCTTTAGCTGCTAAAGTCAGGCGCTTAATTTGGATCCTCTTTTCGGCCCAGTGTTGGTCTCTTTGGTATATTCCAAACAAATGCACTATTGAACATAAGTTTCCTAACCAACCTGCTGATTGTACCTTCAAATCAATTATTTGTATGCAGTTGTGGAGACCGTTGTGCAAATATAGGGATCTGGAACGGTGAGATGCTCTGCTAAATGGCCTAAGGAAGCTTCATCGTACAACTTATTCACCCCCAAGCGCCCCCACCTAGCGGCCCGTTGGCGGAGGGAGCACGTACGTTGGCATCGAGTTCTGTGAAGATGCCCTCAGCTCCATCGCCGGCAGCAGCGTGGATCTCGACTATCAGCTTTTCGGCAGTATCGCCGTGGGCCTCCTCGCAGACAACGCCACCAGCACGAAGACCAAGATCAACAGCCTCCTCAAGGCGGAGGACAAGGCCGCCGTGTCCCGGTGCCTAATGTCGTGCCAGTTGCTATACGGTAGCGTACTGGATGGCGGGCCTGCCTGCACCACCGCGGTCAAGGCCAGGAAGTTCGGCGACGCGACGGTTATCCTAGATAAGGCTGCAGCCGCGGCCAAGGAGTGCGAGGACGGGTTTGAGAAGAGCAACGTGACAGCGGAGGACGGCAACGCGTTCGAGCTCGCAAAGCTCGCCGTGGGGCTGCTCCGTTTTGCTTGAGATGAGAGGCCGGAAATAATTGTTGCTGCTATCGCTGTTTCAAATAAAATCAATGCGGTATAGTTTTGTTTATTTCTTGATTATTATCTCAAGAATTGTTTAGCTTGTACATCATCAACATACCAGAGGTCCTGAAAACTGCCCCACGGCGGGTCAGGAGCACAAACCAGTCTAGCTGATCCGTAGCGCACACCATCGTGCATGCTGAATCTCCTGCTGCCACCGTCTTCCGCCAACCCATCTTTAGGACAGATCAATGCAAAGACCTTGCAACACCTTCCATCGACCCCGCCATAACTCCAGATGACACCACCGCCCTGCGCACTTCCATCAACAAGCACGTGCGATCGCCACTGAGACCTCTCGACGCCATGCCGCCGAGTCTCGCCAACCGCCACAGCTAGAGACCTCCAAAAGATCTATCGTCCGTAGCACCTACCGCACTAGGCATGACTGAGCGTAGCACCTGGCGGTTAAGCATGACTTTACATCTCCACTAGAGCCTCCGTGCAAGATGAAGACGCTCCACCACCAGCCTCTGCCATCCAACGTTGCACCACAAGCAAAGCTCCCACGAGAGAATACGACACCAAAGAGCCGCCATTGCCTGATCCAGATAACCAGATTAGGGTTTCCCCCGGAGTAGCAGGAGTGGCCATGACCTGTAGTCAACGTTTGTTCCAAAAACGATGCCCTCAAGAGGGGAACCGATGCCAAGCACCGCCATCATCTGATCCAGGAGACCCAGATCTGGGGTTTCCCCCGGAACAACTCGAGTAAAGTGACGACACCAGTGAAGACGATGCCTCCAACAAGGTAGAAACGTCGAGTGATGCCGCCATCATCCGCCAAGATCAGAGTCAAGGCTCGGTTTTCACCGGCTGCCATGTCCCCTCCATACTCGACGCCGGCTAGAAATCCACCACCGGAGATCGGTGTGAGATCCCGAGATCCTCCACACCAAATCCCAATGTGTCCAACCACCTCCAGAGGAGGAAGTTGCCGCAGCCATGCCCGGGGCCGCCGCCCCGGTGCCCAGATGTCGCGATGGCGCCGCTTCCTTCATTGCCGATGCATGTCACCACCACCTGCGATCTCAGGCCACCAACAACACGCGCCACCATGGATTAGAGGAGAGTAGGGCGCCGCCTCCCACCCCTGGCCGCAACCAGCAGACGCTCCGTCGCTGCCATGCCGCGCAATCTTTGGCCGGTGACTCCTCCGGCGGTGGTGGAGGGGGAGGGTGATGTGGGAGGCGCCTCAAGGAGGGGCGGCGGGGGAGACCTCGGGGGCGGCGCAGCGCCGCCTCCCGGTGGGAGGGTTAGGCCGAGGGGACTCATTGGCCGCCTTAGCTAAACCGCCTTCACCTACAACCGATGAGGCCCCCACTTTTGATGTCCTCCGGCCACCTCTCCCAGCGTCGGTGAATGGCGGCAAGTCAAGAACCTGGATCTACTTCGCAACATTTTGGCACATTTCCCTAGTGCTCGCCACCCCCTATAAAGGGCCACCTCTCCCTGGTGGGTTTATCATCCTCTGGAAGGCAAGTTGTTAACCTTTCTGTCATGGTCACTTTGTTTTTCCCCTTTCCTCAAGTTCATTTGAAGATATGGGTGAAGAAGAATGGCTATCACTATACACTTTTGCTTCCATGTCCCCCCTCCTTTTCAATCTTTGACAAACAGAAACTCTGGATCGCGTGATATTGATTCACTTCGAAGACCATACGAACCCAACCAAAGCCCATATGGTCTGCATAGACATATACTCACCGCACACGTATACTCATGTTCCAGGGGGAGACGGAAATCGGAAATATATAGAAGAAGCAACAAAATTTCAAAATGTGGCATGCAAAGACGTAGATCACGGTGGGATCTGCCGTTGGGGACGTGGAGTATACCGAGCTCGACCGAGTTCCCCTATATGGAGGTATACATGGACGGGATACTGATTTTGACGGGTCAAAACAGAATCGCCGGATGCAAACTTAATTTTTAGGGGGATACCGAAGCACAACTCCTCACTATAATAGAAACATGAAGGAAGGTGCGGCTTGCCGACGGACAAGCAAATATGAATAATTATTTTTGCATAATAATATTAAAGGTAAAATAAACAAAATTGAGTAATCAAAGGAGACATGTTTAGATTCATGCAGCAATCTGATTAGTTCTTTTATCACACAGAAGAAAATTGGGTTCCAATCCCTGTTGCATGGCGCGTGGGCTATTGGGATGGAAGGAAACAAAAAAAAATCTTATGTGGCAACAGGGAATCCTAGGAGATAGTGAGGCAAGATGGTTAAAGCATCCTCCCCCCTTATAAAGGGACTAGGCCTCGGTAGGGACGGAGGGTCGACTCCAAAGGTTCGGTGCCTGCATTGATTATCGGGCATTCCCTAATGTGGTTCCTGCAGCGACCGCGTCAGCCTTTTTCAGGAGCCAAGCAGCACAGAAGCGACTCAACGCACCAGGCGCCAGACGACATAATGATTACTAGCAGTCGTGGCTCCCACTGTGATTAGGGCACGACTCTATTTGGACCCGTTCCCAGGAGAATATTATTTTGCGGCCCGAAAGTTGGGGTGTCCAGGCAACGCGGTACCAAAGTTGCTTAGAATCAGCTGTGTTGCCCAAAGATAGCGTGCCAAATACTTAGAGGATCTTTTTCGGCACGAATTCAACTTTACATTTCAATACAAAATATCAGGCTAACGGCCGTCAAGTTGGGCCCCCTGTCAGCTTTCGCCGTTATGTCGCTGTCGTCATGGCTGCCATGTAGGCTTGTAGTGTTGGCGCATGCATCATTTACGTGTCTTCTTCTTCCTCCGGGGCGGCAATCTGTGGTCGCAGCCATGGCACAGAGCTAGGAGTTGGATGAACCTGCTTGGCCCGACTCTCCTCCCCATCCCGAATCGGATCTCGCCCTCACCAGGGCCGCACACATGGCATGGCGCGGGGACGGGAATTCATTCCTGGGTGAGATATGTCACTATGCCGACCATGCTCGGTCCTGTTGGCCTCCTCCAGAATTCGAGCTCACCGTCGCCATGGTCGCACACGCACCAGCCACGGCGCCTTCCTCTCCGAACCCCAAAGTCGCATCCACCTATTTTGGCACAACGCCAACAAGGTGAAAATGCATCAAGTTTTCTTCTTGTTATTGTAGAAAAACATTTATATACCGTAGCCGTAGCATACGCTAACAATGTACACATATTTTGTTTACTAGATTTTCATTTGAAATTAGTAGCTCTGTGATGACGAAATATAGAGAACCTAAATGGAATGACGATGACGACCATATTCTGTACTTTGCATTGCATCAACAAGTGCTCGCCGACGAAGCAAGTTACCAAGAGAGTGGAGTTCATTAGCCATTGCCAAAAAATATGTGAACAAATCAATATGCGATTCAATGCAAATACGCATAGAAAAGCTAGAACCATGTCATCAATCATCAATAGGTGGCACATTCTAGTGATGCGTTCAAATGCGTACACCATGTATCATTTGCTTGAAGTGGTTGTTATCCTGAGAAAAAAAATGCCTAGTATGGACATTACCTTTGTATGTTTTATGCTACAATTCTGTTGTTATGGGCGTGGAAAGAAAAGCTGGGATTCACTGAATATTACGCAGTTAGGCCTAACTTAGTCTTACACAAATAAGCGTAACTAATGATAAAGATAAAGACAAATGGTTCATCGGATCTGCCAGTATGAGCACTAGGTCCCTGGAGCTGGTGGTATCGTCAGAATGAACCAGAATGCTGCGTTTGGCCGTATGGCATTCTCCATCAAATCCTACGACCCCACTGATGAGCCAATTGTAGGCCCCCTCCCCCCGACATGGATTTGGCTCCAGGTCAGATCTGGAGTGTCAACATGATAGGCGTGTGAGTGTGCAGAAAACACACAGTCTGCTATAAACACTAGAAGTGTTGGCACCTCAGCAACAACACCAGTATGTTCTTCCTGGACTCCGGCAGCAGCCTCAGCAAGTATTTCGTTAGCTTCACCAGCAGCAGCCTCAGCAGGTATTTCGTCAGCTTCACCAGCAGCAGCATTAGCAAGTATTTCGTTAGCTTCACCAGCAGCATCACCAAGTATTTTGTCAGCTTCTCCAGGAGTAGCAGCAGCTAGTTCTTCGTCAGCTCCACCACCAACACCACCAGCAGCAGCATCAGGAGCCAGGGCTGCCTAAGCAATTACAGGTTCAACAACTCTAGGGGCTCCGAGAAAGAAAGGGTAGTTGATCCCAAGAAACACAGATTGTCCCTTCAGGTTGTCGACTCTGCTCCAGACTTGCTCTACTGGGTCTTTGGATGGGCATGAGGACCTCGAGAAAACGTGACACCGCAGCGATGGGTATGAAGAAAATTGTGTTCCCATATGTTCTATTGTATCACCAACGCTGTTTAGTGCTCCCCTGATATGAATCCACATGAGTTCATCATCCTGTTCCATGTGGCCTCCGAGAGGTGCTAGGAACCAGCTCCGTGTCCCAAGTCCAGCATCTTCTACTGGATCTTCGAAGACCGGAGCTAGAATGATGCGCGGGGCTGTGTGGGTACCTGCGTGTTACTTACAGTCAGTAAGCATAATTTTGAATGGGATTTTACATGCTATATGACACCATGAATCACCCCAAATGGACGGCTCCCAAACACGCACGTCGCCGCTAGGTTCAGTGACCGCATAAATGTGTTGCGATTTGTACGAAGAGTAGTTGTAGGTGAAGACGGCGTCGACATACTTCTTCGGCCGCAGGAAGTCGTCGCGCAAGAATGTCCATTCCTTGTCTTCTGGGCATCTAATGAATGTGATTGCCTTGTCAAACACTGCTAAGAGGTCGTACTCATAGGTCTTCCACGCCCCCTCCCGCGGTCTATGTGGGAGCTGCACCTTCAGTAGGTCAAGTTCTTCCATGTTGAACCTGTAAGCGAATTCGGAAATGGGCGGCGGCCACCCGTTGTTGAATGCAGTAATGCCGACACCCTCCAACGATGGAAATGTAAGTCTCAATGATCTGTAGCCATTTTTTAGAGTCCAAGTACTCCCATCCTGTGATAAAAGGACCAGCCACTCGTTGTTGCCACCCACCTAGTTCTGGTCATCTTCCATTTCCTTCTCTTCTTCTTCCTTGATATTCACCACTACTGATTGAGACCACCTATCCAGCAACATCAATTTTGCATGAATATTCTGCAGAGTTTGTTGTCAGTTGGTACAATCACCTAGCATGGATTCCATTGCAAATACAATTTGACAACTGGACCTTCAGATTAAAGTACACAAAATATCGCCTAAATATGAGTGTCTCCTCAGATAACGCCTAAATTATGCATGTGTCATTACGAAGATACCCAATATATGGAGTAGGAGCAGAGCCACCAGAACAAACTCCTGACGATGATCATAAACAGCTCGGGGCATAACAAACTTAAATCGTTTAATCTGTTTGTTTTTATTTTAGGAAACAAATTATCACCTAGCAGGCATTCCATTGCAAATCGAAATTGACAACTCGTCTATCACCTAAAGTAAGACTGTGTCACTACGAAAATACCAGAATATGAGGTACGAGCAGAGCTTCCGCTTTACATAATAGTCTTAAATGGTTCGATTTGTTCAAGACGCGCGTGCACACAACACGTTCGACGAAAGGAACATAGGATTCCGATGAGAGTTCAACACATATGAATCAACGATATGACTGAACCAATAAGCAAGATACTGGAACTTACGTGGCCATCGCGGTCGTTTGGCCATTTTCTATTATCAGGATAAAGAAGGCCTGGCGTGTTGAACGATTGTTCGTCCATGTCCTGCATCATGAAGCAGTAGCCAGGGATGCAGTGAGCGAGGCGGCCGGCAGAGATGATGTCCAACCCCAAGGCGATCCTATGCACGTTCATGGCGCTCGGCCATCCCCAATCCTAGAGGTGGTAGTCGCACTAGCCATCCGCGTCGTCGTTCCATGCCTTTCGCTTCAGCCTACTGCTACCCCAAGCTCTACCCATAGCGGCAAATGGAGTCTGGAATCCGGTAGATTAATGGAGGCATTGTGATAACGAGGCGGATGGATTCGAGAGGAGATGAAATTAGGGATGGGCCAGTTGTTCGAGTGGGGAGCGAATCTGCAAGGAACCGCCGCCGCCGCCGGTTCTCGTCCGTGTGGAAGACAAGGAAGGGGGAGGGGGCGTAATTATTGAGGGCGGGGACCAGAACTGTCTAGAGGAAGTGAAAAAATAAATTGTAAGAGAGAGAAATGTGCGGCCCTCCTATCAGTGAGTGAAGGTCGACAGTCGCAAATGTGACTACGTTTAACTTGGATCATGCATGGCAGATCTCGATTCCACCGCATGCAAGTGGCGCGGAACAAATTTTAGGAAGCGCTAGCATCGCCGTGTAAAACCGCTGTTTTTCTCCACCTTCACCCTACTACAAACGGTCGTGCACCATTCCAGATATTGGTAAGGGTGGTTCCAATCTTTCACTTCTCCATCTCATTTCCTCCTCCACGGCCTCATCGTCTTTCTCCTCCACGGCCTCAGCCATTTCCTCCACCACCGCATCACCCTCTTCCTCCGTATCCTTTCCCTATTGCATGTAGTCATGGACTCTCCGGACGTCCGAAACAACGGCAGGCAAGCAACTGCGCACTTCGACATAGAAGTACATGGCGGGAAGAAGATCGATGTCGTCTACACCACCGACCCTCGGACGGTGAGGAACACTCTGAATAATTACACGAGTTGGTTGCGGTTCGAAGAAAATAGGTTCGTAGGTCTCGACTGATACATTGCTAACGTATCCATAATTTTTTATGTTCCATGCTTGATTTTATCTACTTTCTTATGTTTTGTCCACAGTTTGGAGTAATTTTCATATGATTTCTTGGACTAACCTATTAACAAGAGCCACAGTGCTAGCTGCCTGTTTTCTGCTGTTTTTGGTTCCAGGAAAGTCATAAAATGAATATTCTCGGAATTGGACGGGACAAAAGCCAAAGTCAGTTTTTCACCGAGGGACACCTAGATCCAGAATACGAGATGGGGAGGGGCTAGGGCCTGGCCACACCACCTGGCCGCGCGGCTAGGCCTGGCCCGCGCCAGGGGGTGGTTTGGCCGCCCCAGGCACCCCCTTGGCCTCTCCTTTCGCCTATATATTGCCTCTGATACGGAAACCCTAAGTACCCAATCAAAATGCCATGAAAGAGTCTGTAGCCGCCGTCATCTCCATCCCTAGATCGAGAGGGATCTGAAGCTCTTCCCGGCACCCTGCCGGAGAGGGGAATTCACCCTAGAGGCCTTCTTCATCATCATGCAAGCCTCCGGTGTGATGCATGAGTAGTTCATCTCTGGACTACGGGTCCATGTAGTAGCTAGATGGCTACTTCTCCTCCTTTGTGCTATCACGTTTAGATCTTGTGAGCTCCATTCATGATCAAGATCATCTATTTGTAATTCTGCATGTTGTGTTTGTGGGGGTCCGATGAATATTGAGATGCTATTTCAGATTGATTATTGATTATATCATGTCTTTGTTATTTGTGATCTTGCATGCTTTCCATTGTTAGTAGCTATCTTGGCCAAGTAGATGCTAGCAACTCCAAGAGTTAGTATTTATGCTCGATAGTGGGTTCATACCTCTAGTATCTGGGGAACGACAAAAATCTCTAAGGTACTAGATGTGTTGTTGCTACTAGGGAGAAAACAACAATCCTTTGTTCATAGAACAATCGTATTGTTTACTTCACACGCAATTCGTAATGCAATTATCCGTTGCTTGCAACTTAATACTGGAGGGGGTTCGGATGATAACCTGAAGGTGGATTATTAGTCATAGATGCAGTTGGATGGCGGTCTATGTATAATGTTGTAATGCCCAATCGAATCTCAAAGGAGTCAAGATGAGTAGTATATGCTTGTATGCTTTCTCGATGTTTGTCAATTGCACTGCTGTAATTTGTTCACCCAACATGTCATCTATCTTAAGGAGAGCCACCTCTAGTGAACTATGGACCCCGGTCCTTTCTTTTACAATTAATCTACAATCAACTGTTTACTGCTTTGTGTTTACTTTCTGCAAACTATTACTTTCTTCCACTCGATACATTTAATACTCTGTTTTCAGCAAAACCGGTGAGATTGACAAGCTCATCGCATGTTGGGGACAGAGTTCTATGGTTGTGTTGTGCAGGTCTCCATGTTGCTGCTGGCACCGGTAGTGCGCCCTGTCAAAGTTCAGGTAGCAACACCTTTGGGGTGTTTCCTTTCTCCTACTGGTTCGATTAAACCTTGGTTTCATACTGAGGGAAAACTTGCTGTTGTGCTCATCATACCTTCCTCTTGGGTTTCCCCAACGAGCTCGATATATTTTGGGCCATCATCGAGCTCGAGTACAGCCACGATCACCGTAGGATCGCCGTGTTGCAACTCTCCATGAAGGGGCACATCCTCATATACCAGCCTTTTTGCGAGAAGGGGGCTGACGGGATCTGGTAGACTTTGCTGTCTTTTTGTTCCTGAATCGTCTGGTTGCAAAAGTTATTGCTATATTATTTGTTTGAATTCATTTTCATGCAGGTGGGGCAAAAGCATTAGGGATCTATTTCATGACTTTCTCGTGAACTAGCACATAACATTTACTAGTGTTGACGTCACGAATGACACTAAACTGCTTGAAAGCCCGACTGTTAACATTAGAATCCCAAAGGAGTGCAAAGTGGACATCTAGGAAATTTACTGGATCCTAGGCATGAAGGGCGGCAAGACCAGGATGGCCGCTCTTGCCTCCGAACTCATCGACCCGTGGTACGCTGACATGAATGGCAAATTGCCGAGATGTTCGTGGAGGCGTTTAGGGCAGGATTACTGGGAGGATAAGCCACTTTCTGAACCTAATCTGAAGTACGCTGCGATTGACGGGTATGTTAGCCATGAGTTGTACCGCCAGATTGTAAATCTCGTTCCAGGCATCGCATCATTGAACAACCACCAAGGCAGGTTGTTTGCCCCAGATGCCGGAGTGTAGATGAATCTACAAGCTGGGGCAAGCGATCGAAGGCATCCTGGGATCGGTTGCCTTCTCCAACAGGCTGGGATGTAGAATTTTAGTGCATGATTGTTGTGTTTATGAAAATTTGTTATTTCAGAAGTACACTATGTGAGCAATTACAAACAGATGTGTATTAACTTTGTCGAACTATAATCTGGCTTTGGTTATGACTATATCCTTCACTATAATCTGGGTTTGGTTTTGACTGTATCACATCTTATGCATGTCAGTCCTGGATTCTGCCGCATGCAAATGGCACAGACAGAATTTGTAAGAATGAATGTTGAGCATACAAAAGGGGGAATTAAATTCATACAGGTTAAGTAGCTAATAGCACAGGGATCATATGAGCTTGGTTCTTACACACAGAATGCTTAGAAAATACATGTGAGATAAAATACAGGCGAGATAAAACTAGGAACGAAATGCGAAACTAGTAGTGGTAAACAGCACACTCACCCACCCGCCAGATCATGTTGAGCATCTCGTAGCAGACATACGCGTCCCTGGCTGCGTACTTGATCGCATTGTAATCCAGGTGCCTCCACTCCCATCGCTCGTGCAGGTGCTTCGGGAACTCGACTTTCATGCCGGCGTACTCGCGGTCGATGATGTCGACAGCGAGTCTAGCCATGCCAGCTTTCCCCGTACCGCCATCCGGGTACCTCCACAAACGTTGGAGATTGACGTGATTGACGACATGAACGAGGAGATCCCGCTCTAGCTTCGGAGTGTCTTTCTTGATGTCGATGCTGGCGAAGTAGATCTCCCTCCTGTGTAGGAACTCGCGAAGCTCCGGGAATATAGATTTGGCCCTACATACGCGGTATTGGAGGCAGTGGTTGCGCATGCACAGCTGCAAAAGCACCATCCTCTTCCTATCTTCGGTATACTCCAGGTCAAGGCCGACGATCTTGTACCTGTCCATCGGCTCCTACAGCCACCACTTGTAGATTGTGATGACCTTGGCAACCTCTGCTAACGCATTTGTGTGGACGATCATCAGCTTGGTGGTGCCATGGGAAGTGACGGTGTACTCGACGGTGACGTTGCTCCCGTCGCCGAACACACCGTACTCTGCGTCCATGGCAGCAGCTAATGCGGCGGTGGTGGCCTAGGGTCAGTAGCGGTGGCTGGCACTGGGCGTGGCGGTGGAGTGATCTGTTGCAGTGGTATGGCCCATCGGAGGCGTTGCTTGCAGAAGCGTCGATGGTTCTTGCAGTGGCTGCGACGGTGGCGGAGGGCGGCAGAAGGAATGAGTTGGGGATTTTTGCATAGTGATGTGCTGAGGAGACGGAAGGCAATGCTTAAATTGCATTTACCAATATTCTGGTCATACCCATGTGGAAGCAAGTTTGACCGGGCGAGCACAGTTGGTTTCCAATCCTAGCGATTAAATTTGGCGTCCATCCCGGTAGGCGATGGGACGGGTGTGTGACGTGGCTTTGGCGTGGCAGAGACCGGTCACGTTGACCACCGTCCCGTTGTCGATCCGCAGCTGGTGCGCGGTGCTGACACGACGTAACGTGATAGGACAAAAGGAAGTGTACAACTGTTATTCCAAACAAGTTTAAGAAGTGTAAGCATAGACATGGACCTAGCATCCCTGCACCCCGGGGCAGCCGATCAGGCCTGCCGATTGCGCAAAGCTTGCAATTTCATTTTGTCCAGAATTTGCCAAAATGAATCTCGTTTGCCCACGCTTCTATAAGTTTCTCTGTAGGCCACTTGTGTAAGCATGCACGATCAAGAAAATTTGCAACACACGTGTCGGTGGAAAAGCATGAGGTTTCAATGCACCACATAGTTTAGGGAATTAGAATAGCTACATTGTGGAGCTCTAGCCAAATTTCATGGTAAAGCCAAATTCAACTTTTTGTGAGATTTAGCTATAGCAACATTGTGTCTCGTTTTTCCTCACTTTTGCCCTCCCGATATTCCGAAGCCCTCACATGCGCTCAAAGGGGGGTGCCATATAGGTTATATAGTACGGTACTTAACGAGGTTCGGCAGTTAGGCTGCTCAGCAGCAGCAGCTGACAGGTTCAACACAGACAAGACAAAAGAAGCTGCTTTACAACAGTAGCAGCAGCAGCTAATTAGTGGCCCCTCATGGCCTCTACCAGGAGGGCATCCGCCTCCTCCCTCTGGCGCCTCTTCCACTTCTTGCTGCCCAGCCCCTTGACCTTGGGCGCCTTGGGTCTGATCGGGGGTATGCGACCCTCCTCGATAGCTACGTTCTGGAGGTTGCAGAGGTGAAGACCGAGCACCTGGTGCTTGGCCATGAAGCCGTGGACGTTCATGGACTGGCCGCGGGTCATCACGTCCTTGGCATGCTTCACGAGGGAATTGAAGTCCATGGCGCGGAGCCTCCTGGTGGGGCAGAAGGGGCACCTGTACACGTCGCCGGTGAAGAAGTTGTTGTACTAGCCAGACTTTAGCCTCCTCAACCGTCGTCGGATTGAGGACAAGTACGCCATGAGGGGGTCCTCGAGGCGTGCGGAAGAGAGGGGTGTGAGTCGTACGGAGTTCTGGGACGGTGAGCACACAAGTTTACCCAGGTTCGAATCCGCCGGCTTTGGACGGACCCTACTCCTGCTAGCAATCCAGTAATACGGCAAAGCCGGAATATGGGTTACAATGGTATCGCCTGTGCTAGTTGAGGGTCTAAAGTATTGGGTGTTATCTGGTGCCCTAAAGGCTCTCCCTAGGACGGCTTATATAGATATCCAACCTAAGGTTTACAGGAGAGATCAATCCGGCTACGACTAAGAGTTGGTTGCAGAGTACATCTTGAACAAAAAGTAACATTATGGGCCTAAGTCGGTAAGTCTTCTGGGCCTTCCCGTAGCCGGATTGGACTCCGTCTTCTCTCTCTAACTGGGCCGCCCGTGAAGCAAAGCTCTAACCCGAAGTGGGCCACCCTGGTCAGTGAGGAACTGTGAGGATACCCGGAAAGTATATCCCCAACATCAACACATGACGAGTCTTGATGTCCTTGGACTCGCCGTCGCTGCGGACGTCGATGCTATTCTCCTGTTGGAAAAAACAGTAGAGTGCAATAAGGACATGATTGAGATACTTTGATTATCGGGATTGATTATTTGCATAGATTGACCGATTGAGATCTCCCGATTATTCCCCGAATCTCAAACCAAATCGAATACTGATCCCAACTACGAACAGGGGGATTCGTCGAAAATCAAGATCTAACACAAGAGGGTTAGCTAATGTAAAAATACGAACAACCGAGCCCTAATAACATACGATCTAGCATCCAATGATGGGAACATGGGAAGAGCAAGGGAAGGGGAGAAAACCCTGGTTACCTCCGACCATGTAGACAACCTCCTCGTAGGGGTCCTAGTCGAGTGGGATCTATCCGAGACCAGCGAGGGCCTCCTCGCCGGCGGCTACGGCGGATGCAGGGATGGGGATGGGGGTCTGTACAGGGACGGGGGGCTCCTCGCCGGTGGCCTTGGAGGCGCCGATGGCCACCGTGCCATTCTTCTCCATCGTCGGCGTGGTTGGGGTTTTGTTGGGTGTTTGCAGAAGGTGATGGGACAGTGGAGACGGTTGAGTGAGCGAGTGCGTGATGAGTGGGAGTGGGGAGGCCTCTATTAAAGGAGAAGGGAAGCGACGTTTCGTTGCACTACTGCGCACCGCGTACGCTAATGCACCGTGCACGGCCACATGTGTCCGCTACCGCCCCGTGCACCGCACACGCGTACCGGGAGTCACGTTTTTTCCCTCGTGTATAACCATGGCAATTCAGTTGTACTTAGTTTTGCCCTCAAGTGTAGCACTGGTGGTTTGGTTCCACTTAAATCATTTTCTATTTTCTATTTGAATCCCTTTGTCACTTGCCCCTGGTTTTTAAGTTCTACTCAGTTTTGCCCTTGGTTTTTAAGTTCTACTCAGTTTTTCCCTTGGTTCTTAAGTGCTACTCGGTTTTCCCCTCTCTTTATATTCATCTCTCGCACATGTGCTCATGTTCGCTGCTATGCTCTGATTGGTCGAGACAGTTGTCACACGGATCGTGCCCACCAACCATTGATCCTCTATGATCTAGCGGACAGGATAACCCTTATATCTGTTGGGGCACCCCTCTATCAATGCAAAATAATGAGTATGCCACCGGAACTTTAACTCCATAAACAGATGAACTTGAATATATTATGAAGGGTACGAAAATAGAAATCCCCATAGTTTAAGGGTCTAGATAAGGTAAGAGAACCAAATATTATTAGTGCCCGGGCCAGCACAGTGACGGGTTGGTCGGCTAGAAGTTGTTGATTCCTAAGTAAGGGGATACTAGGCCGGTCTTGACATACTCCCTCAGGAATTTGCCATAAGCAGCGTGCTTAGCCTTGGTCGCCGACTTGTGTTTACTAGCCGGGCTTTTACCGATGCCAACCGCATGCGGAATCAAGCTGTCAATCCTCGGGTTGACTCCTTTATTACCTGAGATCCCCAAGTCGAGTGCGGAAAGCGATTATCCCGCTCTTGAGCTTCTTCATGACATGGTGGCTCTTGTTGTCCCTGGTCTCCTTGTCAGAGTCCATCTCACTTGAATCCACCAGTAATGTATGGAATACAAACCGAAATGAGCAAAATAATAAATATATATTCCTTCCACCATTCCGAGTTACTTTCGATGCAATAACATGTCTATACAGGTTCAGCAGTTCATTACGGCCGTCTCCCCAGCTCGCTCCTAAATTAATGTGGTTTGTGTGCTTGATAACTTATTAATAAATAAATAATGTGGATTCATTCAGAACAGACTAGATCTCTCCATGTACCGGTTTGTACGTTGCATCTAATCATTAGGATTAGATTTTTTTATAACGCCAGGATAGATTAAGCTCGAGCAGAAAATATGAAACATGTAGAAATAGATGTACCTCCAGGTACACGAGTGGAGCGTGTTCGTCGAACTCCACGCCCTCATCGGCGCCTCCGAAGTCGTCAGCACCGGCGAGCAGATGGTCCCCCAAGGGGTTGAACTTCACGTCCTCCTCGCCTTGTGTTGCGTGATGCTCCTCCAGATCTGTCGCGTGAAGCACCACCCCGGCGGCAATGCCCGGACACTCACCCCCACGCACTGGTTCATGGAGAAGGTTCGTGCAAGTACGTTCAAGATTGTGGGTTTTTGCTAGATAGGGAAGAGAGAGTAGTGGATGAGTGCGAATGGAGGACCCGATATGTTGGGTTTTGAATGCGGGGACATTTAGGCCTCCTCGAGGGCCCTGGTAGGCAGCTCTTCCAGCTGCGGCTGCCGTGTGGAAGGTTCGTGTGGCGGGGACCTATCGGAAGTGAGAGTGCAGGCACGCTGCATAGTAAAAATGGTATAGCCCATGGGCCGTGGATGACCAGTTGCCGTGCAGTAGACTTGTAGCCTTTGCAGACTAGATTAAACATGACATGACCACTCGATGACTTTTTCCATGGACGGCATCGTCTTCCTTCTTGTAGAAGTCTCGTTGAGGGAGATGTCCGTGCTGTCTCGCGCTGTCCTGTGAAGGGCACGACGTGTGCAACATGCCTCGTTGCATCACACAGGATCAAAGGTTGGTGCGAACGATCCGCGTGACAACTGTGACAACCAATCAAGGCATAGCAGACAGAGTGGGCACATGTTTGGGCTTCTACGAAATAGAGAGAGGGGGGCAAAACTGGGTAGTATCAAAAAACCAAGGGCAAAGCTGAGCAGTATAAAAATGGAAAGTGGGTGTCTTTTACAATGAAATACATCGTGGCATACATCAAATTATGCCAAGATAGATCCACTAGAGTTCATTGCATGTGTGTTCTTTCCACAAACCACATATGTATCCACTAGAGTCATTGCATGTATGTTCCTGTCATGAACCACATTTGGATCCACTAGTGTTCATTGCATGTGTGGTCTTTCCACAAACCACATATGTATCCACTAGCGTAATTGCATGTGTGTTGTTTTCACAAACCACACATGGATCCACCAATTTCATTGCATGTGCGTTCTTTTCCACAAACCACATGGATCAACCAATGGCATTGCATGTGTGTTCTTTCCACAAACCACGTATGGATCCACCAATGTCATTGCATGTGTGTTATTTTCCACGAACCACATGGATCAACCAATGGCATTGCATGTGTGTTCTTTTCACAAACCACACATGGATGAACCAATGGCATTGCATGTGTGTTCTTTCCACAAACCACACATGGATCAACTAGTGTCATTGCATGTGTGTTCTTTCCACAAACCACATATGGATCAACCAATGGTCATTGCATGTGTGATCTTTCCACAAACCACATATGGATCCACTAGAGTCATTGCACGTGTGTTCTTTTCACAAACCACATATGGACCCACTAGAGTCATTGCATGTGTGTCCTTTTCACAAACCACACATGGATCCAGAGTCATTGCATGTGTGTTCTTTCCACAAACCACATATGGATCAACCAGTGTCATTGCATGTGTGTTCTTTCCACAAACCACATATGGATCAACCAATGGCATTGCATGTGTGTTCTTTCCACAAACCACACATGCATCAACCAATGGCATTGCATGTGTATTCATTTCACAAACCACACATGGATCAACCAATGACATTGCATGTGTGTTCTTTCCACAAACCACACATGGATCCACCAGAGTCATTGCATATGTGTTCTCTCCACGAACCACATATGGATCAACCAGTGTCATTGCATTGTGTTCTTTCCACAAACCACATATGGATCAACCAATGTCATTGCATGTGTGTTCTTGTCATGAACCACACATGGATCAACCAATGTCATTGCATGTGTGTTCCTATCATGAACCACATATGGATCCACTAGTGTTCATTGCATGTGTGTTCCTGTCATGAACCGCACATGGATCAACCAGTGGTTATTGCATGTATGTTCTTTTCACAAACCACATATGGACCCACTAGAGTCATTGCATGTGTGTTCTTATACTAAAACCAGCACTAGAGTCATTGCATGTGTGTTTTTTCACAAACCACATATGGATCCACGAGTGTCATTGCATGTGCGTTCTTACCACAAACCACATACAGATCAACCAGTGGTTATTGCATGTGTGTTCTTTCCACAAACAACATATGGATCCACTAGAGTCATTGCATGTGTGTTCTTTTCACAATCCACATATGGACCCACTAGAGTCATTGCATGTGTGTTCTTTCCACAAACCACACATGGATTAACCAATGGCATTGCATGTGTGTTATTTTCACAAACCACATATGGATCAACCAATGTCATTGCATGTGTGTTCCTGACATGAACCACATATGTATCCACTAGAGTATTTGCATGTGTGTTCTTTCCACAAACCATATATGGATCAACCAATGGCATTTCATGTGTGTTCTTTTCACAAATCACATATGGATCCACTAGTGTTCACTGCATGTGTCTTCTTTCCACAAACCACTTATGGATCCACCAGTGTTCATTGCATGTGTGTTCTTTTCCACAAACCACATTTGGATCCACTAGAGTCATTGCATGCGTGTTCTTTTCACAAACCACATATGGACCCACTAGAGTCATTGCATTTGTGTTCTCATACTAAAACCAGAACTAGAGTCATTGCATGTGTGTTCTTTCCACAAACCACATATGGATCCACCAGTGTCATTGCATGTGTGTTACTGCCACAAACCATATATGGATCCACCAGTGTTCATTGCATGTGTGTTCTTTTCACAAACCCCATATGGATCAACCAATGGCATTGCATGTGTGTTCTTTTCACAAATCACATATGGATCCACCAGTGTTCACTGCATGTGTGTTCTTTGCACAAACCACTTATGGATCCACCAGTGTTCATTGCATGTGTGTTCTTCTCCACAAAAACATATGGATCCACTAGAGTCATTGCATGTGTGTTCTTTTCACAAACCACAAATGGGCCCACTAGAGTCATTACATGTGTGTTCTTATACTAAAACCAGCACTAGAGTCATTGCATGTGTATTCTTTTCACAAACCATATATGGATCCACCAGTGTCATTGCATGTGTGTTTTTTCCACAAACCACATATGGATCCACCAGTGTTCATTGCATGTGTGTTCTTTCCACAAACCACACATGGATCACCCTGAGTCATTGCATGTGTATTATTTTTCACAAACCACATATGGACCCACTTGAGTCATTGCATGTCGTGGTGGTGTCACGGCAGATGCCATGGATAGGCTAAAGGTGGGGACTAAATGCACTAGGGGAATCCAGGGAGGGATAGTGTGGTCATTCCACACACAGTTGCTTTATATTCAATTCACTTCCACAGTTTACAAGTGCTCCTTGAGCTGTATTGGGGAGAGTAGGAAAAAGAACTCGCTTACTCTCACCACTAGCTAGCCCTTAGGAAAAACACTAGTAAAACTGCTACTCACTAGAGATCAATCAAGCAAAGACCAACCCCTTCTATAGAGGCCCTAGCCCTCTTTATATAGGCGTGGCTAGGTCTCCACTTAGGGCATACGTGGAGGCATATTCAGGGAATATGCCTCTTCCCAAAATAGTAAGCCGACCGGGTCACTTTAGCCCAGCATCATCCATGCAGAGGCTACGTGAGCCTCTGTGGCGCCTGCGTCATCCGACATAGACATCGTCACCTTTGTCAGCCACGCCTCGGTTGTCCTGGCCTCTGTCCGCTTCGCTCACGCTCTGCATACAGTGGTCACCTTTGACCAGCGAGATACCTTCCTTCTCTTACAAGGTTGATATGACCCGGATCGTACCTAGTTGATCTGGCCACACCTGTTCCTGCATAAGTTGGATACATCTTACCGACATACGGCATAAGTCGGTTGAGACCCAGTTAGGTGGACGTCCCCTGGTCCGGGTTACTCCGTGATTCGGCCTTCCTTGAGGTGACTCGGCCAGCACTTGCTTTGACCTAGCCATACCTCGGCTAACTTGGCCTTTATACCTCGGCGTGACCCTACCCGGGGGTATCCCCACAACATTAGTCCACGAAGCTAGTGCGGTCTTAGCTGCCTTAGCCGCTAAGGCCACAGCAGGTTCAATTTCACCGAGCTTCTTGCTCCTTTTGTGAGTTACCTCCTATCTTGGATTCCATAGGTTTACTTTCCCTTGGCACATTCCAAGTTTTTACTTGCTGGCTGGGTCACCTCATACTCATCTGAGTCATTCTTCCTTCTCTCATACGCTTCCCCACGTGGAGGCTAATCATTACCTTGCCTCATTTTAAGGGCCTGCGACAGTAACCGCCGTAGTTATTGTCAGAAGTTACTGTAGCACACGTCACGTCGTGCTTGCCTCCTTGTTAACTGTATCATAATGTCGCGTCGTGGGATCCGCTGCGCCCTGTGGCCCGTCCTGTGGCTCGTCGCTGATTGGTCGATCCGGGTCATACATGGCCATACCGTGTGGCCCGCCCGCACAACGCGATCCCACTACCCCTCAAGGGAGTGGTTAAATATGGGAGGGTGCGTCGCTTGGGTCCTTTCCCCACTTCCGCGCCCCTCTGCCTCTACTTCTTCCTCTTCCTCTGCAGCGACAACGCCGCCGCCATCGCACCTGAGTAGCTGCGCCGCCACCACACTGCTTCCACGCGCACCAGCGTCGCCGCCACCTCCACGCTTCTCCTCCGCCATAGGTCCTCGCCAGTCTAGGCTACTGCCTCCCACCGCTGCTAGCACTAGTGAGGATAGTGATATTGAGATGACAGAGGAGGAGCTCGGCGTCGCAGATCAGGAAATGGAGGAAGACGCGGCGAATGCCGACCGCGGCGCGTGGGCTGGATCTTGGGTTTGCCAGGATGACCTGGACTGGCTATATCACACCAGGCGCATCCCGGAGGGCGTCACTGCACGCCTCGCTGCCGCCGAGCTTGCCCCCTCACCCAATCCGGGTGAGTATGTGGTGTTTCTATCCCACTTCCAACGCGGGTTCGGTCTCCCAGTTAGTGATTTTTTCCACGACTGGCTCAATACGCCATCACGTCTCTCTCTGCCTTCACTTCCACCATCGAGGGCTACGCCGGACTATGGCCCACGAAGGAGCTCTAGATCCGGTTCTTTGGCCTCCGCCGAAACGTGATTCCGAATAGAGAACTTGACCCGGAGGACAAGCAGCTCACATAGTTCGGCACTGCGTCTATCTCTCCACGGAAGCAGTCCATCTTCCCCCGAGGCACGGAGCTTGACTCTTGCAAGGGATGGTCCTGGACCTTCTTCTATGTCCAGAACAGCACATCTGAAGATTTGATCCGGCTGTGCCCCTACGCTCCGGGTCCTCCTAATCCGGATCTGTGGGACAAGATCCCCAAGAAGCCCACTGTCCTGGCAAACCAGGTCAACAAGAGGTTCCAGGAGCTGAAGGATCTTGGATTGCGCAATGAGGACGCAATGATCACATTTGTCCGCAACCAGATCTCCCCCTCTAGAAACACACGCACAAACTCTGTCACATGAGCTGGGGCCGCGGCCCCTACCGGACCTCCTCATTCGAGTTGAGCAACACTGATATCTTTTGCCGGGTCAAGGCCCTCTTCACCACCCACAAGGACTTCTCTTCTGAGTGGACGTGGGGGATTGAACACTTCTGCCGAGATAGGCTTCCTCCTGCGGTAAGTCTCATGCCCCAAACCTTTTCCGAATTAAATCATATGTCGGTCTTTGTTGTAGGTCTAATCCTGTTGCCTTCTCTTTCCCTTAGATGTTTCTTCAGCAAACCATCGAGGATGGCACCGAGCCTTCTCTCAAATGGGCGCTCGATCGCGATACCTCGGACGAGGAGGAACCGGATCAGGAGATGTTCCTGCCAATGGCTGATGCGACCAAGCGACCCACCGGTAAACTCTCTTCCATTAGAGACTGGCCCGACGATGAAGATAATTCAGACGTTGAGGTGATGGAGGCATTTGACGTTGTCCCCCTTTCTTATGCTTTTCCAGCATCAGCTAATCTCGGTGGGCAGATCCATGAAGACCCTCCCCTTGCCGTGGGTGAGCCTGTCCCGGTCGCACCGAAGAAGAAGAGGGGGGCCGCATCTGCTTCTTCCTTCGGACCTTCTCAACCAGCTAAAAGGAGAAAGAAGTCCAGGGACAAAACTTCCACCAAGCCTGCAACCAAGGCCACAACCCGGAGGGCTCAGAAGCCCAAAGAGCCTTCGACCTCGGATGAGTAAGCCACTTCTCCCTTTGCTATTTATTTGTTCTTCCTTTGTTATAGTTTCTCATCATTTATGATTTGATTCGGCGGGGCCGCGGTGGCGGTCCCCTAGAGTGGATCCGGCATTGCTTCACTACTCCGACATAGTCCTTCTCCCCCACGTGGCGACTATTCACGCCCGTTGAGCCCCATTCAGGAGGGCTCAGCGGCTGCTCCAGGTTCTAGCCCACCTCGTCAAAAGGTGGGCAACCTCGGAGCTAGGGAAACTGGCTCTACCGAGGCAGCGGCAACCACCACTTCGGCTTCGCCACAACCAGCTTCATCCGAGATACCCACAACACCTCCGCCAAAACAAAAATCAGTACCAGCATCAGCAGCAGCACCAGCAACAAAGGCACCAGCAACAGCGCCAAGCCCCTCCGCCTCGTCCAAGTCTTCCAAGGCTCAGCGAGAAGGCACCAACAGCACCAAGGCAAGCACCAAGGCAGCACCCAAGGGCAAATTAGCCGCAGCAACTTCGACCTCACAATAGCAAGCCAAGGGCAAAAAGGCTCCTGACACCGCCAGGGCAACGTCCATCGAGACTGGACAACGCACACTTGCGTCCATGCTACCAAAATAGACTCCACCGCCGAAGGACGCCCCTGCCGAGCCAGCTGATGCGCAACTTGTTTTGCACACCAGTCCCGCCCTTGCCCAGGTTGAGAGGAGGGAAGCTCATGCTAAGGGTCTAGTTGCACCCCACATGCTCAGCGGCGAACGATACCCTCCGACCTTGATCGAGTTCGTAAATAACTGGAACAAGGAGGAGGATGTCCACAATGATGATCTCCCGGAGAAATTCGGGCCCGCTGAGTTTGCTGCCCAGATGAATACTGCTGCCAAGGCAATCAACCTTGTAGGTCGGATGATGGAGGTATGTTAGTTCGCCTTTTCCTTAGCATTTAGTGATATAACCATTAGTCCCCGAGCCTCTTGGGGAGTAACTTGTTACTCGGCCGGATGCTCCTTAGAGAACTAACGTAGCACCTTAATTACTTCGAATATGCACACACCTAGAGCCGGGTTAAGTTCCACTTGGCCCGGATTTTGTACACTTCGAATATGCACACACCTAGAGCCGGGTTAAGTTCAACTTGGCCCGGATTTTGTACACTACAAATATGCACACACCTAGAGCCGGGTTAAGTTCTACTTGGCCCGGATTTTGTACACTTCGAATATGCACACACCTAGAGCCGGGTTAAGTTCCACTTGGCCCGGATTTTGTACACTTCGAATATGCACACACCTAGAGCCGGGTTAAGTTACACTTGGCCCGGATTTTGTACACTTCGAATATGCACACACCTAGAGCCGGGTTAAGTTCCACTTGGCCTGGATTTTGTACACTTCGAATATGCACACACCTAGAGCCGGGTTAAGTTCCACTTGGCCCGTATTTTGTACACTTCGAATATGCACACACCTAGAGTCGGGTTAAGTTCCACTTGGCCAGGATTTTGTACACTTCGAATATGCACCCACCTAGAGTTGGGTTAAGTTCCACTTGGCCCGGATTTTGTACACTTCGAATATGCACACACCTAGAGCCGGGTTAAGTTCCACTTGGCCCGGATTTTGTACACTTCGAATATGCACACACCTAGAGCCGGGTTAAGTTCCACTTGGCCTGGATTTTTTACACTTCGAATATGCACAAGACTAAGCTATCCATTTTTACTCATTCAGGTGACCACCAATCGTCGGAGCGCTGAGTTCCAGCATCTCCTGGACACTCACAAGATGTTGCGCGCAAAGCATACTGCACTTCTCGCCGAACACGATAAAAGGGGTAAGTTTTCTCCTTGGCAATTTTCTATTTCTCTTCGTCTTTTTCCGCCGAACTAATCCATCATTCGGATTTCGCAGGTGGGGTGGAGGCTGAGAATGTCCTCATGAGGAGAAGCTTGGACCAGATAAAGGGTAAGTTATTCTTGCTCAACCTTGCTATGCTTTCTATCTCCTTGTCTCCTTGGCGCGGCAAATATTCATACCTCGGCTTTGCTGGGTCAACAAACTATTCCAGCCTCTCTTGAAGATAGTGTGCCCGTGCCTGATATGATGCTGCATTTTCTCGAACAAGCAGGGCAGCACCAAGCTGAACTCAAGAAGAAGGACGACAAGCTTGCCCTCCTCTGGACCAAAGATGAAGAGATTACCCAGCTTAAGGAAGATATGAAGAAGCTCAAGGCGCAGCACAAATCTGAACTGGAGAAGGCAGGCCAAGACTTTACTGAAGAGAGAGAGAGCGCGCCTCAACCTCCAGATCGCCAAGGACCAAGAACTTCTCAAGGAGGCAGACGTCAAGCTTGAGTCGGTGAATACTGAACTTGTGCAACTTCAGAAAAGGCATGATGACTGTACCAAGGAGTTGACCCGGATCCACAGCCACATTTCTCGTAAGTTCCTTTCCTTCATCCAGCATTAACTTCTCCGGGTTGCTTCACATGTGTTTTCCTTACTTGCTTCACTTGTCTTGTTTTCAGGCAAAATTCCAGAGGGCAATGCCATTGCAACCACTTCTGTTGCCAAGTTCCACCAGGAGAGGGGTACCCCCATTGCTCTTGACGCTGGTGAAATTCCTTATGACATGGAGGACCTGCTGGTCAGTCTGTCTTCTCGCGTGGAAATTGTGAAGAATTATGGCAAGGATATCCTTGATGTGGCAATCTGGATCTTCAACGCCTTTTGGCCTGATGAAGATACTCCGGAGGGGACCGCAGCTCTCGTCGACAAGTTAATGGACTGCAAGACCCAGGTTGACCTTTGGAGGGAATCTTCTGGACGCGCCGGAGCTAAGATCATTCTCCACTATGTGCTTACGTGGTATGAGAAGATTGACATCAATCTCCTTGAGCGCACGCGCACCGGATCAAGGTGGTCCACTGACCCGGATTGGGTAGCTCGGCGCAAGGCTTATGCTCATAGCTTCATCCAATACGCCCCCATTCACAAATGGAACGAGGGACCAAGCTTCCTAGATGCCGCCGACGATGAAAATGCTGAAGATGGTTCGAGTGAGGATGACGAGGACGAGGCTTAGGACATCGAGGAAGACGAAGATGACGCTGAAGCCGAAGCTGGGGCTGCACCCGCTGGCGCCGAATTATCTCCTCCTGCTGCTCCTTGAGCTAGAAAAAACTTTTAAATTTTATCAGATCCCCGGTATGCCAGGTGCAATTGTATTAAGCACTCAAGTGATATTTTGCTACTAAGTTTTTGTGCCGGATTAACTTGGGTGTAGTCCCCGAGTTTCATTTTCTTGTTCCTCCAATTTTTTGGCTTGGCTCGTGTCTACCTTGGTTTGGTTTAATGATTTACGAGTCCGAGCTTCAAAAATTGACTTAACAATACTTGGAAACTTTAGGATTAGCTCAGCAAATTAAATATAAGGTAAAGACAAGGTTAGTCTGAATAACAAACATCGGCTCGATTAAGTTTCTTTCCTTAGTCTTTTTCATGTGCTACGCAATTCCAAACTTGTTCTCTTGCTTGCCATGAAGCCAAATCTTATTGGACAGCAGCAAGTCGAAGAGTTGCCTTTTTGGTGCTCACACACTAGTAATCCGGCTTAGGTAGAAGCAACTTACGCCAGCCGACATATAAATAACAAATGCAGAAGACATCAAATATTATGGAGGCAGTCCCCGAGTTACTGCTCGAGGTGCCAACATTTCATTGATAAGCTCATTGTCGACATACATACCGACATATGAGAGACTCGGATACATACACTTCTTTGCTAAGTGTAGAAAGGACGAAGTAGAGCTACATTCCATGGACGCTTAGATTCCTCGCCGGACCTGTCCGCCTTGTTCTTCTCCTGTGGTTTTGCATCTATGAGATAGTATGAGTCATTGTGCAATGCTTTGCTCACAATGAATGGCCCTTCCCATACGGGGGATAATTTATGCATGCCAGTAATACGTTGTACCAACCGGAGTACCAGATCGCCTTCCCGGAAAACTCGGGGGCTTACTTTCCGGTATGATAGCGTCGGAGATTTTGCTGATATATGGTGGATCTTGACAATGCCAATTCTCTCGCTTCTTCCAGCAGATCAACATCATTTTGCCAGGCTTCTTGCACTTCGGCTTCTGTGTATTGGGTGACCCTAGGCGAATCATGCTCTATGTCGGCTGGTAATACAACTTCTGCCCCATATACCGTAAAGAATGGCGTATAGCCTGTTGATCGATTCGGAGTTGTTCTTAAACTCCACAGTACCGCTGGTAGTTCTTCTATCCAGCACCCCGCCGTTCTTTGCAGCGGCTCCATGAGCCGGGGTTTTATCCCGGATAGCACTAATCCGTTGGATCTCTCCACTTGCCCGTTCGATGCGGGGTGGGCTACCGAGGCAACGTCTAGCCGGATCTTCTTATCTCGGCAAAAACACGCAAATGCTCCTTCAGCCATTATGATACTGTGAGGATAACCGTATCTCAAGATGATATCTTTGAGGAATGTTACAGCCATAGCTCCATCACATTTTCTTATTAGTTTCACCTCAATCCATTTTGTAAACATGTCGACCATGACCAAGCTGTGGGTCATGTTGCCTCTTGCTGGTTTAAATGGGCCAACCATATCCAACCACCATACGGCAAATGGCCATGTAATTGGTATGGTCTTAAGCTCCGACATTGGCATATGTGTCTTTGCGCATATCTCTGACAGCCATTGCATTTTCTTACCAGATCTTCTGCTTGTTCCTTGGCACTTGGCCAGTAAAACCCATGGCAGAAAGCTTTTGCTACCAAGGCTCTAGACGAGGCATGATGCCCACATTCCCCTTGATGTATATCTCGGAGGATGTCAAGTCCTTCCTCAGGGTCAACACATCGCTGGAGGACATTAGTCACACTCCTTTTGTATAGCTCAGAATTGATGATCGTGTATGCTTTTTCTCTCCTCTGAGTATGCCTGGAAAGCCCCTCCTCAACGGGTAAAGTTCCATCTTTTAGGAATTGGAATATGGGCAGTGCCCAAGCTGGTATAGCTGGCACCAGGAACACATCCTCATCAATTTCCATCCGATCCACCGGCATAACTTCAACCAGATCATGTTGTGCAGTCCCCAGGTTTGCCAAGGCAGTCCGCGGGTTTGCCAAGGCAGTCCCCGGATTTACTAAGGCAGTCCCCGGGTTTCGCGAACCACTCCCCACACCAATGTCCATGGGCACAGCCTCCGATTCCGGATTTGCAGGGATAAAAATTGAGTCGGACTCCGGGGATGGCCTAATAGATGGTTTTCTGAGGTGCTCTAATGCTACACCCGGTGGAATTGCTTGTCGGGTTGATCTGAGCTTTGAAAATACGTCGGCAGCCTCATTTCCACCCGGGGTATATGGTGAAATTCACATCCCTCAAAGTAACCAGATATCTTCTGCGCATGAAATCTGTATAATGCCATGTTTGTATCCAAAGCATTCCATTGTCCGAAGACTTGCTGGACTACGAGATCCGAGTCACCGAAGCATTGGATCCGACGTATTCCAATCTCTTTTGCCACTTTGAGTCCATGTACAAGTGCCTCATATTCGGCAACATTGTTTGATCTTCGAAGTGGATCTGCAGCAAATATTTCAGTTGGTCCTTCTTGGGTGAAGTAAGCACAACTCCGGCGCCTAACCCAGTTTTTGTTTTTGACCCGTCAAAGTGCATTCTCCAGTAATTCGGATCTGGCAATGGCGGCTCGTACTGCACCTCGGCCCAATCCACAAAAAAGTCAGCTACCGCCTGAGACTTGATCGCTTCTCTTCTGTCATATTGTGGCGCATAAGGAGCTAGCTCAATTGCCCATTTTGTGATCCTGCCACTTGCATCCTTGTTACTCATTATCTCGGATATGGGAGCCTCACATATTACTTTGATGGGGTGCTCCTCAAAATAATGTTTTAGCTTCTTTGCCGACATGTACACACCATACGCCACTTTCTGATAGTGCGGATAATTTTGTTTTGAGGCTGATAATACCTCGCTCAGATAATACACTGGCCTTTGCACTGACTTACCCTCTTCGTCGTGCTCTACCACAATTACTTCACTTAAAACTCGGTTGGTTGCGGCTCCTTTGATAGTGGAGAGGCTAAGACTGGTGCAGTGGCTAACATTTTCTTTAATTGGATAAAGGCTTCATTGGCCTGCGGCGTCCAGATGAACTTGTCCGACTTTTTCATGAGTTGATAGAGAGGCAGTGCCTTTTCTCCCAACCGACACACAAACCGACTTAAGGATGCCAGGAAACCAGTGAACTTCTGGACATCGTTAAGACACTTCGGCAGTTCCATTCGCTCTATGGCCCGGATTTTAGTTGGATTGACTTCGATACCTCGGCTAGCAACGAGAAATCCAAGTAATTTTGCAGCCAGGACACCGAAGGTGCACCTCTCCGAGTTAAGCTTCATTCGGAACCTCCTTAGGTTCGCGAATGTCTGCCTGATATCATCAAGGAGCATTTTGCTTTCCTTGGTCTTGATAACAACATCATCCACGTATACCTGCACATTTTGACTAATTTGGTCATGTAATCATCTTTGCATACATCTCTAGTATGTTGCCCCTGCATTACGTAAGCGAAATGGCATGGTGCGATAGCAATAAGCCCCATACGGGGTGATAAACGCAGTCTTTATTTGATCACTTGGGTTCAGAGGTATCTGGTGGAAACCATAATATGCATCGATGAATGACAACAACTCACACCTAGCAGTAGAATCTATGACTTGGTCTATCCTTGGCAGTGGGAATGGATCTTTTGGACACGCCTTATTCAGGTTCGTGTAATCGATACACATGCGCCAAACCACTGCCACGTTCGGATCGTCTTTCTTCTTCTCCACCAGCACCGGATTAGACAGCCAATCTGGGTAAAGCACCTCCATGATAAATCCAGCAGCCAACAACCGAGCTTTCTCATCTCCTATGACCTTTCTCCTGTGTTCGGCGAAGCGGTGGAGAGGTTGCTTCACCGGCATTGAGATGGGTTCGTAGCATGGAAAACAAAAAATTTCTACCGCAAGAACGAACAAAACCCAGATCTAATCTAGATAAAAGCCAAGATCTAATCTATTAGACATGAGCAACGAGATAGATAGGAATTAACCCTCGTAGATCCGAAAGCGTTAACGAGATTAGATATCGTGGTTGATGTAGTCGATCACTTGCCGATCTCAAGATCGTGTGGACGATCCTTCCGGCGTCGCGTTCCAGCAGCGCTTCCGTAGTCGGTCAAGTGGACGATCCTTCCGGCGCCGCGTTTTGGCAGCGCTTCCGCAGTCGGTCACACGTGCGGAGTCGAAGCAGACCTTCCTCTCCCCGTTCCAGCGAGCAGCGGAGGTAGTAGATCTTCTCCACGGAATCCCAGCAGCACGACGGCGTGGTGGTGGTGGTGGAGTAGAGAATTCTGCAGGGCTTCGCCTATGCCTGTGCATAAGAAAGGTGGAGGAGAGAGGTGGCAGAGATTGGAGTTATGGGAGCAGGGAAGAGGGGGCGCCCCTTCCCTTCTATTTAAGGGGGGGGAGGGCGCCTTGGGGAGGGGAGTCCTACAAGGACTCCCCTTCCTCTATGGCCGGCGGGTTGGGGAGTGGGGGGAGGAGTCCTCCTCCCCCACGACTCCTAGTCTTGACCCACCAGGACTCCTTGATCCCTTCCTTGGTTTTCAAGCAAACTCCAAGAAATCTTCTAGAACCTTCCAGAACATTCCGAAACCTTCTAGAACCCTCATACAAATACTCCGGAACATTTCCTAACTCAGAAAATGATCCCCAATATATGAATCTTATTCTCTGGACCATTCCGGATCTCCTCGTGATGTCTCGAATCCAATCCGAGACTCCGAACAACATTCGGTCTCCAACGCACATTCCATATCTACTAAAAACAACTTCGAACCTTAAGTGTGTCACCCTACGGTTCGTGAATACGTAGACATGACAGAGACACATCTCCTATCAATAACCATCAGCGGGATCTGGATATCCATAACGGCTCCCACATACTCAACGATGACTTCGTGATCAATAGAACCATTTACATACGAAACTAATTCCCTTTGTCTCGCGATACTATACTTATCCGAGGTTTGATCGTCGGTATCTCCATACCTAGTTCTACCTCGTTACTGATAAGTACTCTTTACTCGTTCCGTGATATGTCATCCCTTGTGATCTAGTCACATGCTTGCAAGCTAACTAGATGACATTCCACCGAGAGGGCCCAGAGCATATCTATCCGTCATATGGATGGACAAATCCCAATCTTGGTTCATGTGCTTCAACACATACTTTAAGAATACCCAATGACACCTTTATGATCACCCAGTTACGAAGCGGTGTTTGATGTCATCAAAGTATCCATCCGGTGATGGTGATTAACATAACTTCATGGTCGAAGGATTAGGTTACTAGGCATTTGAAAGCTTATAGCAATACGAACTAAAATGACTTGATCTTATGCTACGCTTACTATGGGTGTGTGTCCATCATATGATTCTCCTAATGATATAACCTTGTTATTAATCACATCCAATGTCCATGATCAGGAAACCATGATCATCAATTAATCAACAAGCTAGTTCAACAAGAGGCTTACTAGGGACTCTTATATGTTTACAAAACACACATGTATTAGTGTTTCCTAATAATATAATTATAGCATGGGATGTAAACATTTATCATAAACATAAAGATATAATAATAACCACTTTATTATTGCCTCTTGGGCATATCTCCAACAGTCTCCCACTTGCACTAGAGTCAATAATCTAGTTAAAAACTTGTGCATTCAACACCTATGGCTTTCTGGTGTTGTATAGACACTATTGCTAGTGGTAAACATAATCTTCGGATCTGACACTTCCAGGTCCGTGTGTATTTGCATGTCCTTGCGTCTCTACGCATTACTCATTCTCCAATGAGATGGCATTGTATAAATTTGGTCCTTTGGTGAGACCTTTAGTTCCTTCGGCTCAAAATATGTTGATATTATTGTCACACAATATATCTTCATAGTATTAGCCCACTTTGAACCACACCTAGTTTGATAACAAACTACTTAACACAAATGCCCTACTTTGCTGCTACTATAGCAGTTATATACTTAGCCTTTTGTTGTAGTATCCGTCACAATGGCTTAACTTTGGAACTCATCCAAATCCATCATGGAACATCCTTTCCATTACATTGTGCTACCCATAGTCTAAATTGAGATAAATTTAATTTGTATCTTGTGACAAAATTAGTATGAATGTAACGCTTTACAACGGACTACTTTTAACTATTTGTCACTTATACATGGTATATTCTTAGTTCTTCCAAAGCTCATAAGAATATCTTTACTATTGTCCAATGATCATCTTATGAATCATTCTGGTATATGCTCATAACATTTTAGAGCATAGGACATATCTGGATGTGTACATCTCAAAGAATGATTGATCAAAATATTCTTGTGATTTCACCAAGTGTCAAAACACTTGAATCTCGTGTCAACACACTCGAATCTTGATTCAGTCCTTTCCGTGCATCAAGAACCTTTCTTGTTGTTTCCATATTGAACTCATTCAACATCTTATCTATGTACATTTGGCAAAACCATATTAGTGCCTCAATCTATTCATATAGACATTGATGCCTAATTTTTGGGTTATGCCTAAGTCTTTCATCGAAATGAAATTCTTAACCTGTGTCAATACAAGATACATCATTTCCAATCAACAATATGTCCTCTACATAATGTATTAGAAATATGTCTCAGCGCTCCCACTTAATTTCTTGCAAATGCAAGCATCTTGATCATCTCCGATGAATTTAATCTCTTTTAACAGTTTCATCATGGTGAAGATTCCAACTCCACGATGCTCACTTCAACCATTGAAGCTTTGCATACTCTTTTAGCATCCTTTGAATAAACAAAACCCTTTGGATCGTGTCATGTGCACGTCCTAGGTAACCATTCTATTAGAAGAACTTGTTTTGTTTGTGCAACTACCATATACCAAAATATATGTAGTGGTTGCTACATTAATCCGTCCAGACTAAATATCGCTATGAAAGATCAAATCTTATCATAGTCAATTCCTTGAACATTGTCGTAAACTCTTTCCGACATGTCGACTATTTCATAGATTTAAAACATCCATGTCTATTTCTTTATAGATCCAAACACGACCGATAGGCTTCACGCCTTTCCGGAGGGTCTTCTAAGTTCAGAAACTTGATTTCTCGTGTATGGATACTATCACGAATTCCATGACTTCTAGTCATTTTATGGAGTCAGGGCCCATCATCGCTTCTTTGCATGCAGTCGGTTCATCATTGCCAAAACAATAACGACTTGCTTATCAAATCTTACTATCTGATTCTTACCGACCCACACGTTTCTATAGGAACTCTAATCTCCGAGATCACACCTTCTGCAATCACGAGAGCCATGAGCATTGTGGCCGTCATCGGGACACTTTCCGGCGCTGCGCTACTTAGCACATATAGCTAAGGTTCAACAACCTTATCAAAGTTCTATTGTCCTCCCACTTAACTTTTCACGAAAAATTCCTTCTCAAGAAACTTGACTTTCCAAGTAACAAACTCTTTTGTCCTCAGTGTTATGGAGAAATTCCCAACAAATTCTTTGGGATAACCTACAAAGACGTGCTTATCCGACTTTGGTTGTAAACATTTTACTTATGCCTAGCATACCAAAAATTTAAGAAAATACAACTCGGGTTTTATCCCAAACCATGACTTATATGGTGTCATTTCAACGGATCATGATGGAGCTCTTTTCAGTGTAAAAGCGGTAGTCACTAAAGCTTTAATTTTTTAAAAAATATAATGGCAGTTTTATAAATGACACATTTGATCTTACCATGTAAAACAAGGTTTCATTACATATCTCGAACACTCCATACTCCTATGGTGTTTTGGGAAATGCAAATCCATGGAAGGATTCCTCAAATCTTAGGTGTTTTGCTAAACTTGTAACTCAAACATCTTTCTTTATGATCCAATCATAAACTCTTTTATTTTCTTGTTACAATGATTTTCCACTTCATCTTGAAAGTCTTTGAACATTTTTCAAATGTTTCATACTTCTTCCTTATTGAGTAATTATATACATATACTCACTCAAATCTTCGGAGAAAGCATAAGAAGTTGAAATCCATCGCCCACGACTACACATAATGGACTATATACATCAATATGTACAAATTCCAATCAGTTAGTCGTCCGTTCCTCTTTTGGCCTACGAAGGGAGTTTTAATTATCTCCAGGAAAGTATCACAAGTGTCATTTGATCCAAATCAAAGACTCCAAAAATCCATCAACATGGAGTTTCTTCATGTATCCCTTTCAATATAATTTAAACGGCGATGTCACTTCGCAAGTGATCTTTCAATCATTTGTCTTGCGACATTTTAGCATTAGTTTTATGGTCGTTATTTCTCCAACCAGACTTGTATATCATCCATCTATTATGGAATACGGTAATTATTTGAACAACCTTTTGTCGTCATAATACCTGATCAAAATAACAATTATTGAAACAAATCTTGAAGGCAAGCTTTGATGTTAACGAGCAACACAACAACCCTTTGTTTGTTTTCGATGAACATCATCACATTTTCTCTTGCTAGTTACTTAGGCCATTGCAGTTCATGAATTGTGTTGTCCTGTATGACACTTCATACCAACCAATTCGGTATCCAATACCGGAGAACCACATTGTTTAGCAAGCAAGGAATACAACCATAACATGTATATCTTCTATATGCCTAAGTTGGACATCTCCAACCTTTTATTTTCTGCCAAATATTTTATAGATTCTCTTTCAGCAATGCCTTTTCTTTTAAAAGAATCTATCAACATCAATAGTGGTGTCATTCACATGACACATAGTACAAAGTGTGTATAGTCAAATACCAATACCTTTGGACTTGCACTTTGAAGTGAATCACCTTCATCAAATGTTTGGCATTCTTTCAAAATTCCATTCTTTAGTAATCTTTTAGTGTAGTAAACATTTTACTTACATCTTCTATTCATCCTTATCATGACAACTTTCATGATCAAGCTGCTATAGCTTATAAAGGTGAATTGCGAGTATAATGTTTCTTTTTCAAAACCTTTTGGAGGATTAGGATGACTAGCGTCTCCAACCTTCACAAATTCTCATCAAATATGAGGATGTATACTCTATCATGTTGTAACCAACACAATGTTTTAGATATCGCAATACCTTTCACATATGATGGTTTCTGAAACATTGCTTTCAGCTCTTAGATAAACTTGATATTAAAAAACAATCTTTTGAGTATCAAGAATCATGGAGGGAAACATGATACATTAGATACTAACACAGGAATTGTTACTCTTGATTTAATACTACTTATTAAACTTCATGGAGTAAATAGAGTTTTCTGAAAGTTTGCAATAGGACTTATAAACTTTAAATTGACATTCAAAACAATACGATACCAGTTCGTAAAGTAAATATCCAGAATTTCTATAGTTCTACTATCTCAACTATAACTAAGCGTAAGGTGGTGAACGGATGCCAATGACTACAACAAACTATGCAAATTCACTTTGATTGTGTTTATGATAAATTGAGTTCGATTAATCCAAATTACAAATGAACTCCCACTCAAAACAACATCCCTCGAGTTGTTTTAGTGATTACACGAACCAAATCCACTACACCAAGTCCGATCATCATGTGAGATGATGTAGCTTTAAAGGCGAACAATCAACATGTTCATCATATCATCCATATGACTCATGCTTTACCTTTCGGTATTCTGTGTTCCGAGACCATGTCTGTACATGCTAGGCTCGTCAAGGTTAACCTTAGTTTCTGCATGTGCAAATCTGGCTTGCACCCGTTATATGCACACGTAGAGTCTATCACACCCGATCATCACGAGATGCTTCGAAACGACGAGTCTTAGCAACGGTGCCAACTAAGGGTGAACACTTTATTACTTGATATTTAGTGAGAGGGATCATCTTATAATGCTACCGTCGCGATCTAAGCAATACAAGATGCATAAAGGATTAACATCACAGACAATTCATAATATGTGATATGATATGGCCTTTCTTCTTGTGCCTTTGATCTCCATCTCCAAAGCATGGACAAGATCTCCATCATCACCAGCGTGGCGTCAAGGTCCGTGGCGCCGCTTCATGGTTGTCCATCACCAACAGCAACTATTACAACTACTTGGAATAAAGCTATTACATGATGAATAGACACGCAGGTCTTAAACAAAATTTAAGGACAACCATTAGGCTCCTGCCGGTTGCCATATTACAATAAGGATCATTGCATACATCAAATATAATCACAATCACATAATGGCCATATCACATCACAAAACCCCTGCAAAAACGAGTTAGACGCCTCTAATTTTCTTTGCATGTTTTACGTGGTTTGGGGCTTTCGCATAAGACCGATCTTACCTACGAACAAGGACCACAACGTTGATACAAGTGTTGTCAAGATGCTCATTGTAAATTGAATCTTAACTATGGTGGGAGAGACAGACACCCGCAAAGCCACTTGTGCAAAGCAAGTTGCACGTCAAGCGTGGAGAAAGTCTCATGTGCGATGACATGTAATGTTATCCCGAGCCGCTTCATCCCACCATGCCGCAAGATGCAAAGTACACGCTAAGACATCAAAAACAAAAGCATCAACGCCCACAAAAACATTGTGTTCTACTCGTGCAACAGATCTACGCATAGATACGGCTCTGATACCACTGATGGGTTCGTAGCATGGAAAACAAAAAATTTCTACCGCAAGAACGAACAAAACCCAGATCTAATCTAGATAAAAGCCAAGATCTAATCTATTAGACATGAGCAACGAGATAGATAGGAACTAAGCCTCGTAGATCCGAAAGCGTTAGCGAGATTAGATCTCGTGGTTGATGTAGTCGATCACTTGCCGATCTCAAGATCGTGTGGACGATCCTTCCAGCGTCGCGTTCCAGCAGCGCTTCCGTAGTCGGTCAAGTGGACGATCCTTCCAGCGCCGTGTTTTGGCAGCGCTTCCACAGTCGGTCACACGTGCGGAGTCGAAGCAGACCTTCCTCTCCCCGTTCCAGCGAGCAGCGGAGGTAGTAGATCTTCTCCACGGAATCCCAGCAGCACGACGGCGTGGTGGTGGTGGTGGAGTAGAGAATTCTGCAGGGCTTCACCTATGCCTGTGCATAAGAAAGGTGGAGGAGAGAGGTGGCAGAGATTGGAGTTATGGGAGCAGGGAAGAGGGGGCGCCCCTTCCCTTCTATTTAAGGGGGGGAGGGCGCCTTGGGGAGGGGAGTCCTACAAGGACTCCCCTTCCTCTATGGCCGGCGGGTTGGGGAGTGGGGGGAGGAGTCCTCCTCCCCCACGACTCCTAGTCTTGACCCACCAGGACTCCTTGATCCCTTCCTTGGTTTTCAAGCAAACTCCAAGAAATCTTCTAGAACCTTCCGGAACATTCCGAAACCTTCTAGAACCCTCATACAAATACTCCGGAACATTTCCTAACTCAGAAAATGATCCCCAATATATGAATCTTATTCTTCGGACCATTCCGGATCTCCTCGTGATGTCCCGAATCCAATCCGAGACTCCGAACAACATTCGGTCTCCAACGCACATTCCATATCTACTAAAAACAACTTCGAACCTTAAGTGTGTCACCCTACGGTTCGTGAATACGTAGACATGACAGAGACGCATCTCCTATCAATAACCATAAGCGGGATCTGGAGATCCATAACGGCTCCCACATACTCAACGATGACTTCGTGATCGATAGAACCATTTACATACGAAACTAATTCCCTTTGTCTCGCGATACTATACTTATCCGAGGTTTGATCGTCGGTATCTCCATACCTAGTTCTACCTCGTTACTGATAAGTACTCTTTACTCGTTCCGTGATATGTCATCCCTTGTGATCTAGTCACATGCTTGCAAGCTAACTAGATGACATTCCACCGAGAGGGCCCAGAGCATATCTATCCGTCATATGGATGGACAAATCCCAATCTTGGTTCATGTGCTTCAACACATACTTTAAGAATACCCAATGACACCTTTATGATCACCCAGTTACGAAGCGGTGTTTGATGTCATCAAAGTATCCATCCGGTGATGGTGATTAACATAACTTCATGGTCGAAGGATTAGGTTACTAGGCATTTGAAAGCTTATAGCAATACGAACTAAAATGACTTGATCTTATGCTACGCTTACTATGGGTGTGTGTCCATCATATCATTCTCCTAATGATATAACCTTGTTATTAATCACATCCAATGTCCATGATCAGGAAACCATGATCATCAATTAATCAACAAGCTAGTTCAACAAGAGGCTTACTAGGGACTCTTATATGTTTACAAAACACACATGTATTAGTGTTTCCTAATAATACAATTATAGCATGGGATGTAAACATTTATCATAAACATAAAGATATAATAATAACCACTTTATTATTGCCTCTTGGGCATATCTCCAACACTTTGCTCCGGGTCTCACATTCAAAGAGTGCTCGGCCAACTCCCTCAGAACACCTTACAAGTCCTATGTGGACCAAGCAAAAATATTCTGATTCTCACGGAGGAAGTTGATGAGCTCGCTTTCCTATTTGTCATTTAACCCAGCACCAATTGTTACGGTGTGCTCTAGGAACCTATCATCAACGGGCACTTTCTTGGTATCCTTTGTCGCTTGGAATGAGACACTACCATGCGGGTTACTCAGCGCCAGCATATACTGCTGCGCGGACTGAGCCAATGCCACCACCTCTTGTATCTTTCACTTTTCTTGCACAATCACGAGTGACTCGGCCAGGTTAGACCTGGCAGACGCGCACTCAATGGAACGTCGGAAATCACTAGTAATGGTAATCACGCCATTTGGCCCGGGCAGCTTCATCTTCAATTAACTGATGTGACAACTTGCCATGAATTTGTTCAGAGCTGGCCTGCCGAGCAACGCGTGATATGCACTCTCCAAATTTACAGCCTCGAACTCCGAATTCGCAGTCCTGCAGTTATATCTTGTGCCGAACAATACGTCAACCCGGTCCTTGCCTATGGGCTCACAAGAAATGCCTGGCACAATGCCATGGAAAGTTGTCCTTGTAGTTTGGAGCATGTTCTCCGAGATACCCAACTTGCGCATCGTGTCCACATACATGATGTTTATGCTACTACCATTGTCAATTAGTACCTTTGAGAACCTCACATTGATGTTAGGCCCAATGAATGTCAGATCCAACACTAGCACATATGAACCAGGACTTGGCATAAGCTTGGGATGATCTTTGATGCTCCAGGTAATTTCCTGGTCCGACCAAGGCATATACCTCGTCACTGATGGCATTATCGCATTCACTTCCATATGTCGGTGCTGCAAGCTCTTCCTGTCTGTTTCTTCCGTGGTGAACACACAGTAACTCTGATGATAGCTCTATACTCAATCCTCCCCTTGTTTCCGGGGTACCTCTGATCCGGTTGATTTTGGTACTCCACCTGATGGACTACATCCCTTCTCTCATGGTTGTCATACCTCGGGGGAGGGGGAGGCAACATTAACTGTTGCGTGTTCGCTCCGGAGAGCAACTGCTGCTGGGGTAACTCCTGCCGAGGTTGATCATTCCGAGGTGCCTGAGCATTCCCCGAACCACTTTGTTCTATCTTCCGCATCCATTCACATTGCCTGGTTGTGTGACCCGCTGGGTTACCCGGATTTGGCGTGTGAAATTCACACGGCTGATCCAACATTGCCTCATAGGTATATCTCGGACGGTCCTTCTTTTCTTGCCACTGTTTCTTCTGCTCTGGCGTCCAAGTTTTCTTGCCATCATTTCTTGGAGTCCATTGCTGTCCTACAGTTTTCTGACGTTGACTGCCTCCTGCGCCGGGTTGATCCTGATTCACAGCTGCAACGTGTTGTGAATTGTACCGGTAATCCGGTTTATCTTCTCTTCTTTTACACCGGTAATCATTTCTCCGGGATGTTCTGGTTCCATCTCGCTGGTAGTACTCTTCGCTTGACTCGTTTGACACGAGCCTAGGCTGAGTCAGATCACCCAAGGCATATGAATCAGCAATTCGGATCGTTTCTGCCAAGGTGGTTGGCATATCTCTTTGCAACCTTTTCCATAGCATGCTTGCATATCTGCATCCTCGCGCAAACCAAGCTATGGCCTGTGACTCAATCACACCCTCACATGAGTTTCGCACTGTGCACCAGCGGGTCAGGAATTCCTAGTCCGTCTCATTCGGTCTCTGCCTGCACATTGCTAGGGCATGTGGCCTGTTGGGCCTTTGATACGTACTTGAGAAATTGCTAACAAACATTTCCTCAAAATTGATCCAACAGTTGATACTCCCGAGCGGCAAATTGTTTAGCCATACCCTCGCTGGCCCCTCCAACATCTGGGGTACATATCTCATAGCCCATCTCAAGTTGCCTGTGGCTATTTTCACAGCAGTTGCATAGTTAATCAACCAATCCTCCCGCTTAGTGGTGCCGTCATATGTCTTTGTGCCTCTAGGTAACTTAAAGTTAGGTACCGGAGGTTCCTTCATGATCCGGGGCCCAAAGCACGCTGGACCCAGAGGACCTTGACACTCAATTTGCTCCGACCTATACAGCCGATCCAGTTTCAACCTGGCATCATCAGGCATCAAGGTCCCGCCTCCCAATCTTGACCCTATCATGTGATAGTCCGGCCTGGGATAGCCAGCATTCACCATTTCCGAGTCACCATAATTGTATCTATCTTGCTCCTACAGAGCTGCTCTTTGTTGCATACCTTGGCCGGCACCGCGCTCTTGCCGTGGTATATTCCGCTACTGTGGTTGAGCTGCACCCACCGAATTACGCTGTCCAGCATTGCCGTTTACAGCATTCCCTTGACCGGCATAGCCTTGGTCGCGGTTACCTCGGCCAGCTTCACCTCGGCTGACACTTCGTCGATCCTCATTTCTTTGCACCTCTTTTCCTTTCCCTGCCCTTGCCGGGTCATATGGGACTATCTGCTTATTCCTCCAGGCCGAGGTTACTACCTCTTCTCGCCTAGGACCCCCATGAGGTGACGATGCAGCTCCAGCGGATTTCTTCGGGTTACCCACCGCCGAATGTACGATCTTGGAGGACCCAACTCTCTCCGGGTTAGCCCTGAGCAATTCCTCATTTTGCCTGTTCGTGATCCGAACCAGCTCATTGACCCTATCTTGCTGTCTTTGGTGGGCTTCACTCGTCAGACCTTCTAACTCGGATGTAGCTGCATCTGCTGCCCTGAGGTTCTTTGCCGGGGTACTATACTTTGGCAGGCCCACGGACAAACAGTTTTCTGATTCCTCAATCCTAGTGTCACCCTCTCGGTTCATTTCACTCATGAGATTTCTCCCCTTCACTTTTACAGCATCTACCTTATTCTCCTTTGCGTACTCACGCAGTGTCATGTTCAACGACTGCTGAGCTGCAGCTCTCTTTTTTGCACCCTCTAGTATCTTTTGCCTAGTCTCCTCTAGCTCGTCCTGTGCCTGAGCCGGATCTACTTCTGCTACTACCAGGTTTGCCAGGCTATCCATCGCCCGCTGCAGCACATTGTCTGGCCTCTCTAGAGGAGGACCCCTACTTTTCCTCGGTGCCTTAGGTGTTACCTCCGGATCTGGTGCCGGATCCTTGCTTGCGCCAGTGCCAGGTGCGGTCATCATTACCTCAGCGTGGTCCGGGGAGCGAGTGATACGCGCCCCACGAGCTGCACTAAGGGGTGGCTCACCTCCTTCGACGACGTGCCGCGGATGAACGCATGACACATCGATAGCAACGTAGATCTTGTGCGCGCCGAGCTTGACGAAGAGGCTGTTCCGCGGGAGAGGACGCTTGCTAAAGCAGCCAGCGTTGTCGCTGACAAAATCCAGTGCTCCAAAGAGCTGAACGAGCGCAGATACGATGCGTTCGCCGATGCCGATAAAGTTTCCCGTCCGGATCTTCACCCTTGCTGGCGTCGCTAGCCCCACGATGGGCGCCAACTGTCGTGGTGGTGTCACGGCAGATGCCATGGATAGGCTAAAGGTGGGGACTAAATGCACTAGGGGAATCCAGGGAGGGATAGTGTGGTGCTTCCACACACAGTTGCTTTGTATTCGATTCACTTCCACAGTTTACAAGTGCTCCTTGGGCTGTATTGGGGAGAGGAGGAAAAAGAACTCTCTTACTCTCACCACTAGCTAGCCCTCAGGAAAAACACTAGTAAAACTGCTACTCACTAGAGATCAATCAAGCAAATACCAACCCCTTCTATAGAGGCCCTAGCCCTCCTTATATAGGGGTGGCTAGGTCTCCACTTAGGGCATACGTGGAGGCATATTCCAGGGAATATGCCTCTTCGCAACATAGTAAGCCGACCAGGTCACTTTAGCCCAGCGTCATCCATGCAGAGGCTACGTGAGCCTCTGTGGCGCCTGCGTCATCCGATATAGACATCGTCACCTTTGTCAGCCACACCTCAGTTGTCCTGGCCTCTGTCCGCTTCGCTCACGCTCTGCATACAGTGGTCACCTTTGACCAGCAAGATACCTACCTTCTCTTACAAGCTTGATATGACCCGGATCGTACCTAGTTGATCCGGCCACACCTGTTCCTGAATATAAGTTGGATACATCTTACCGACATACGGCATAAGTCGGTTGAGACCCAGTTAGGTGGACGTCCCCTGGTCCGGGTTACTCCGTGATTCGGCCTGCCTTGAGGTGACTCGGCCAGCACTTGCTTTGACCTAGCCATACCTCGGCTAACTTGGCCTTTATACCTCGGCGTGACCCTACCCGGGGGTATCCCCCCAACATTGCATGTGTGTTCTTTCCACAAACCACACAAGGATTAACCAATGGCATTGCATGTTTGTTATTGTCACAAACCACATATGGATCAACCAATGTCATTGCATGTGTTCCTGTCATGAACCACACATGGATCAACCAGTGGTCATTGCATGTGTGTTCAATCCACAAACCACACATGGATCCACTAGAGTCATTGCATGTGTGTTCCTTTCACAAACCACATATGGATAAACCAATGGCATTGCATGTGTGTTCTTTTCACAAACCACATATGGATCCACCAGTGTTCACTTCATGTGTGTTCTTTCCACAAATCACATATGGATCAACCACTGTTCACTTCATTTGTGTTCTTTCCACAAACAACATATGGACCAACTAGAGTCATTGCATGTCTGCTCTTTCCACAAACCACACATGGATTAACCAATGGCATTGCATGTGTGTTATTGTCACAAACCACATATGGATCAACCAATGGCATTGCATGTGTGTTCCTGTCATGAACCACATATGGACCCAATAGAGTCATTGCATGTGTGTTCTTTTCACAAATCACATATGGATCAACGAGTGTTCACTGCATGTGTGCTCTTTCCACAAAGCACATATGGATCAACCAATGGCATTACATGTGTGTTCTTTTCCACAAACCACATATGGATCCACTAGAGTCATTGCATGTGTGTTCTTTTCACAAACCACATATGGACCCAGTAGAGTCATTGCATGTGTGTTCATTTCACAAACCACACATGGATCCACTAGAGTCATTGCATGTGTGTTCTTTCGACAAACCACATATGGATCAACCAGTGTCATTGCATGTGTGTTCTTTCCACAAACCACATTTGGATCAACCAATGGCATTGCATGTGTGTTCTTTCCACAAACCACACATGGATCAACCAATGGCATTGGATGTGTATTCGTTTCACAAACCACACATGGATCAACCAATGGCATTGCATGTGTGTTCTTTCCACAAACCATACATGGATCCACCAGAGTCATTGCATGTGTGTTCTTTCCACAAACCACATATGGATCAACCAATGTCATTGCATCTGTGTTCTTTCCACAAACCACATATGGATCAACCTACGGCATTGCATGTGTGTTCTTTTCAGAAACCACATATGGATCCACCAGTGTTCACTTCATGTGAGTTCTTTCCACAAACCACATATGGATCCACCAGTGTTCACTACATGTGTGTTCTTTCCACAAACAACAATGGATCCACTAGAGTCATTGCATGTGTGTTCTTTCTACAAACCACACATGGATTAACCAATGGCATTGCATGTGTGTTCTTTTCACAAACCACATATGGATCAACCAATGGCATTACATGTATGTTATTTTCACAAACCACATATGGATCCACCAGTGTTCACTGCATGTGTGTTCTTTCCACAAATCACATATGGATCAACCAGTGTTCACTGCATGTGTGTTCTTTCCACAAACCACATATGGATCAACAAGTGTCATTGAATGTGTGCTCTTTCCACAAACCACATATGGATCAACCAGTGGCATTGCATATGTGTTCTTTCCACAAACCACACATGGATCCACCCGAGTCATTGCATGTGTGTTCTTTCCACAAACCACATATGGATCAACCAGTGTCATTGCATGTGTGTTCTTACCACAAACGACATATGGACCCACTAGAGTAATTGCATGTGTGTTCTTATACTAAAACCAGCACTCGAGTCATTGCATGTGTGTTTTTTCACAAACCACATATGGATCCACCAGTGTCATTGCATTTGTGTTCTTTCCACAAACCACATATGGATCAACCAATGGCATTGCATGTGTGTTCTTTCCACAAACCACCCATGGATCAACCAACGGCATTGCATGTGTATTTGTTTCACAAACCACACAAGGATCAACCAATGGCATTGCATGTGTGTTCTTTCCACAAACCACACATGGATCCACCAGAGTCATTACATGTGTGTTCTTTCCACAAACCACATATGGATGAACCAGTGTCATTGCATGTTTGTTGTTTCCACAAACAACATATGGATCAACCAATGTCATTGCATGTGTGTTCTTGTCATGAACCACACATGGATCAGCCAGTGGTCATTGCATGTGTGTTCTTACCACAAACGACATATGGACCCACTAGCGTAATTGCATGTGTGTTCTTATACTAAAACCAGCACTCGAGTCATTGCATGTGTGTTTTTTCACAAACCACATATGGATCCACCAGTGTCATTGCATTTGTGTTCTTTCCACAAACCACATATGGATCAACCAATGGCATTGCATGTGTGTTCTTTCCACAAACCACCCATGGATCAACCAACGGCATTGCATGTGTATTTGTTTCACAAACCACACAAGGATCAACCAATGGCATTGCATGTGTGTTCTTTACACAAACCACACATGGATCCACCAGAGTCATTACATGTGTGTTCTTTCCACAAACCACATATGGATGAACCAGTGTCATTGCATGTTTGTTGTTTCCACAAACAACATATGGATCAACCAATGTCATTGCATGTGTGTTCTTGTCATGAACCACACATGGATCAGCCATTGGTCATTGCATGTGTGTTCTTTCCACAAACCACACATCGATCCACAAGAGTCATTGCATGTGTGTTCCTTTCACAAACCACATATGGATCAACCAATGGCATTGCATGTGTGTTCTTTTCAGAAACCACATATGGATCCACCAGTGTTCACTGCATGTGTGTTCTTTCCACAAATCTCATATGGATCAACCACTATTCACTTCATGTGTGTTCTTTCCACAAACAACATATGGACTAACTAGATTCATTGCATGTGTGTTCTTTCCACAAACCACACATGGATCCACCAGAGTCATTGCATGTGTGTTATTGTCACAAACCACATATGGATCAACCAATGGCATTGCATGTGTGTTCCTATCATGAACCACATATGGACCCACTAGAGTCATTGCATGTGTGTTCTTTTCACAAATCACATATGGATCAACGAGTGTTCACTGCATGTGTGCTCTTTCCACAAACCACATATGGATCAACCAATGGCATTGCATGTGTGTTCTTTTCCACAAACCACTTATGGATCCACTAGAGTCATTGCATGTGTGTTCTTTTCACAAACCAAATATGGACCCACTAGATTCATTGCATGTGTGTTCTTTTCACAAACCACACATGGATCCACTAGAGTCATTGCATGTGTGTTCTTTCGACAAACCACATATGGATCAACTAGTGTCATTGCATGTGTGTTCTCTCCACAAACCACATTTGGATAACCAATGGCATTGCATGTGTGTTCTTTCCACAAACCACACATGGATCAACCAATGGCATTGGATGTGTATTCGTTTCACAAACGACACATGGATCAACCAATGGCATTGCATGTGTGTTCTCTCCACAAACCACACATGGATCCACCCGAGTCATTGCATGTGTGTTCTTTCCACAAACCACATATGAATCAACCAGTGTCATTGCATGTGTGTTCTTTCCACAAACCACATATGGATCAAACTATGGCATTGCATGTGTGTTCTTTTCACAAACCACATATGGATCCACAAGTGTTCACTGCATGTGAGTTCTTTCCACAAATGACATATGGATCCACCAGTGTTCACTGCATGTGTGTTCTTTCAGCAAACAACATATGGATCCACTAGAGTCATTCATGTGTGTTCTTTCCACAAATCACACATGGATTAACCAATGGCATTGCATGTGTGTTCTTTTCACAAACCACATATGGATCAACCAATGGCATTGCATGTATGTTCTTTTCACAAACCACATATGGATCCACCAGTGTTCACTACATGTGTGTTCTTTCCACAAATCACATATGGATCAACCAGTGTTCACTGCATGTGTGTTCTTTGCACAAACCACATATGGATCAACCAGTGTCATTGCATGTGTGTTTGATACATTGCAAATGTATCTATAATTTTTGATGTTCCATGCTTGGTTTTATCCACTTTCTTGTGTTTTGTTCCAACTTTGGAGTAGTTTTCATATGATTTCTTGGACTAACCTATTAACAAGAGTCACAGTGCCAGCTGCCTGTTTTCTACTGTTTTTGGTTCCAGGAAAGTCAGAAAATGAATATTCTCGGAATTGGATGGCACAAAAGCCAAAGTGCCTATTTTTCCGGAAGTGATCAAGTGCCAGAATATGAGATGAAGAAGGGCCAGGGGC